>JAOBRC010428790.1:0-12148 GCA_027575255.1 Scolionema suvaense
CTGAAAACGGAGTGATTATGCTACCGATTTTGAGGCACTTTAGTTAGCAAATAGGGTTGTCTAGCTGTAGCTGTAAGGCGTCCCCAATTCCCGAAAGAAAATTGTGTACCTCTGATCGCGCGGGCGTTCTTCGTGACCAACGCGATCAGCCGCGCGGGCACATATTTCTAGAATGAGAAGCCTGTTATTGCCACAACACAGGATGACATGCTCCCAATGGATGGCATGGCTCATAGCATCAGTCATAAGTCATAAGTTTCGTTTCGGCGGACTGCTTATGCCATATATTTTGGAAAATAACCCTGAAAATAACCAATTTTGGACGTATAATACCACTTGCAAGCCTAACAAGATCTTAGATATGGCACATGGTTTACAAAATATGCACAGTTCCTAAGAATCATACCAAAATGATAAAAAACGGATGAACCATTTATGATATATTTCAAAGAAACCCAGAAAATAGCCAATTTCAGCCGTAAATCGGTACCCACAAGCCTAAGTTTCTTCCTTGATATGGGGCGTTCATAACAGGCACGGAGTTGTCCCTCAGATTCACACCAAAAATGAAAGACGTACATGACCTATTTATGACATTTTTGAAAAAACTGGAAAAAAACAGCCAATGTCGGACGTAAATGGCCACCCCCAAAGCCAAATGAGCTTTTCCTCCAACGTGGCACATAGTTCATACCATACTAAGAAATTCACCCTAAGAATCACACCAAAAATGACAAAAATCTGATGCACGAATTTAGACACATCTGGGAAAAACCCTGAAAGCTGCCATGCAAGCCGAACGAGAGTTTTCCCAGATATGACCATCAATAAGAAAACTGCTATTGTTCTATATGAAGCTTCACACCAGAAATTGAACAAAAGTAAAGAACGGACCTTGAAATATTTTGAAAAAAAGCCCTAAAATGGCTATTTGGGCATAAATTGGCACCTGCTCCATCATTTTACTTTCATTACGGAGTGCCAACTTTACACCAAATTTCACAAAAATCTATTGAGCAGTTATCCAGGAAAATCGTCTAGTGATGAATGGAGGAAAGGACAGACTGATGGACAGACTTCGTTTTATAGGACTCTTCCACTAAAGGGGGATTCTAATTAGAAGTAACAATGAGGAGTGTATTTTATTGGTGCAGTAAATGCCAATCAAAGTAAGTGTCTAGGTTGGTAGCCAGTTTGTTGCCCTTCTTTGTTGCAAACAGACGCTGCCCTAGCTTGGCAGACTAGAGCCTTCTGTAGCACCATATTACCAGCAAAAATATTAGCTTTGACAACACAATCTCACGCTCAGAGTGCTGCTCATCGTCTCCAAAAATCCAGGTCATTTGCAGCCTGGAACACCTCACAAAAAAGCATGATTTGTAAATTTGAAAAGGAAATCTGAGTGCCTATATTGCATAGAGCAAATTGAGGAGTTCCATATTCTGCTTCCCCGAATAGTTAAAAATGAACTTCCAAACTGGAACTAATAACCGCAAACATTTTCCAAAAAGAAGCACAGTCCTTGCAAAACAAAATTGCAGGGTTGAGAAAAAACACATTTTTCATGATATACACACACCAACTTACCTGAATGTAACAAGACCCCAGTTTTCCATGGCCCCTAAATGGAGTAAGAAATTCAAATGTCAGCCCGTTTTCAATAGCATTTTGCCAATGGCGTTTTGCAGTAAAAAAACACACTTTTGCAACAATCAAAAAGCTTGCCAGCCAATGGACTCAGATATTTGAACTCAAATGGCAGGTCCTGTTCTGCATTACTGTAATTTCACTGATACTTTAGAACCAAGTTAAATAAACATGTGCAGTGCAGTAGTCATTCCACCAAGAACTACCTATGCCTTCAACCATGCCCGTAGGACAAAAGGTACAACTGACAGATATTGCCCACAACAAAGACTTTCAAACAATGTTGCATCAGATTAACCTTGCGATACTGGCATATAAAGAAGCATGCATATGCGTTGCATTTATACAAATGATTCCAAAATTTTCCTATCAACCAATACATAATTATTTCTATTTAGATCTTTATGTGCTCCTTTGCTTGCATCTATTTAAGTAAAGAGTAGAGAGAATAATCAAACATTCAGGACCTTGACAGAGAATCTAGAAGGTGTAGAAGCATTTGGTTTGTTTGCGATTCAATAAGGTTTAATGGGGGTGCAATATTGTGGGTTTATCAGTCAGACTGCAGTTGTGTATCAAATGAGAGTTGCTGTGTGGTGAATATCTTGGAGTTAGAAGGGACTATGCTAGTTTAGGTTCAGAACTGCTGAAACACCGCAGATACCAAACAAGAGCCTGGATCGATTTTCATGCTTCTTTCAACACTTCCAATGCAAGGTCTAATAATTGTCAAATGTCTGTGGTCAAAATTATTTCCGTAAGTAATAGTTATTTCAAGATCTAATGTATACCTAACTAGCAAATATGGCATGATGTAAAGGTATATAAAACAAAACTAGCTAAGGGATTTTGCAACACACAGAGAAATGATAAGCACAGAAATTTAACATAAAGCACATCATTAGCATAGTCAGGCCAGTATAATTTACTCAAAATAATCTGCATAAAATGCGCAGACAAAACACAGCATCTATAAATGAAATCAAACATCAAGTTCAAAGTTTAAAGCAATATACCGCTCTAAAACTATATTCCACATGGTAGTAGATCTTGCAAAAACATGAACACTGGTTTTTATTTGAGCGAAAAAGCTTCAGTAGTTCTTTTGCAATGTCACTTTAAAGTTTGATATTTTTCACTGTTCCCATGATTCTGAATTTTGCTCATCAGTGACGTCATATAAGACCGTTTCTAAGGTCTATGGTGTTCCTTAGTAACTGAACATTACATGCATTCCTCTTAATGCTATGAGCAACACATTACATTCCTCTTTGAAGCTAAGAAAAATTTAGATTTACACATCTGCTCAATGAGTAGCAATTCAACAAGTAAGATGAGATAATTCCACTTGGTCTGACCATGCGTCATGCATAATTACCAATGAGAAGCAAAATGGTAGCATGCCAAAATTCTCCCATACCTTTGAAAGCAATTATCTCTGGAACTACAGCAGCTTTTTTCATGAAGTAAAAAGCTACAGTCATGTTTTTGAAGGCTCTATTGCCACGCCAAAAAGCATTTTAGACCGGTATATTGCTTTAAAATTAAAAACTGTAAGAATCTCGGTCAGGATTTTTCTAGCCACTTTCTTAGGTCCAGTAATAGGGCATAAGAAACTCAATTTACTAAACTCAATTTTTCAATGAACCAATTTCCACTCTACATTCACCATTTTGAAACATTCATCATGGATGTTTTGCCAGACGATGCGGATTAAATTCTGAACCTTCCTCAAAAGTACTTCCTGAGGACTTATTAGAGCCTTGGCTATCTAATATATTTACAGTATTCTTTACACATCAATATTTTGATTCCTTCACACCCAACAAAGCTCAGCAAAAGTTTTTAAATTGAGTATCCGAAACTGAATACCTTCGTAAAAACCGTCCATAAGCAAATGTTTCCAGAAAAAACCCGTCTGTGCACTGAATTATAAACATTGAGAGTGATACATACCAATACCGAAGTCAGCGATTCCAATCAGATCAAGTTTCGGAAGAGTGTAAGGTATGCCGAAGTAATCACCGTAGTATTTAATGATTTTTGCACCAACCTGCAGTAACACAACAATAAGTGATTAATCCAGACCCTGAACCGAAGGAGAGAGTTTACTTTTTGGCACCAACCTACAGTAACACAACAGTAAATTATTAATTCAGGCCCTGAGCCGAAACGAGAGAATAACGTTCCATGAAAAGTGGCAACAAGAGTAAAGGTAAAGAATAAACTCTGAAGGCAAAAGTTCCAAAAAAAATTAAGTATGTACAACTAAACAGACCTACAAACCACCATTCAATAGCTTCCATTCTACAGATTAAGTAGCAATATTTGGTACTAAGCTGTAGACTGAATTTGACATATGTGCATTCAGTGTCTCCCTGAAACGTAGGAAAGTGATGACAGCTTGTGATGATACCACAGGGTCATGTTCAGGAACGTTAGAGGCAGCAGGGTTCTGCCCATGGTGGGCGGCACCAGGCGGTACCGGCCGGCACTCATCATCAACTGCCCACCACTCCATGAAGTTCTTTAGTGTTTTTAATCATTCTGACATATTGACAGGGGATCTCCAGCTCTTATCAAAGTGAACATAATCTGCCCTCAATTCTCCTGACTTTTTCAGAAGCATGACTTTGTTTGAAGTGGCGCTAGGCAGATTCAGTTTTTAAGTTATTTTAGCCTAAAATAAAGTTGAGGTTTTAAAACTATTAGGCCTTCACCGGAAACCCATTGCCCCCAAGCTTAATGGAGGGAGGCTGCACTGTATACTGTAATTCGGCCGGCACTTACAAAATCCTGGGCAGAACCCTAAGGCAGGTATATACGGGTCTGTGTCCCCAAACTCTAAAGCCCAAATTCAGAATTAAAGGAGAAGTTTGTTCCTTAAAATATCGTATTTTGATGCCTTGAACTCTTAGGGGATTTCAAATAAATGCTTCAACACCAAAAAATTTCTTTAGAACTGATGCTTAGTATTTTGTTTTCAATTTTCCTACTATTCCTACAGTTTAGCCAATATAAAATTAGGTCAACAGGTCTCCCAAACTTAAACCCGGACGGCCCTGATCTAGCCTGCTCCCAGACCTAGTGCACTTCACCCGTTGGCTAGGTCTGCTAACATTGGGTGCTAATGCTATGCAGCTTGGTAAAAAATTAGCAAGATCTCACGAAAACTAGATGAAGGCATATCTACTAATTATTCCATGTATTGTAGCAACAGCTGGAATGCGCTTCAAGATTCAAGTTCACTTACGGCAATTGGTGTGGTCTGAAAGCAGGTGACAGAGCCATCCATTCAATAGGGATCGTACTCGCACTGACATGGCAAATTCTATTATCGCACAAAGGTGAGCAAACTATGAGAAAAGCTGAATTTCTCAAGTAGTTTGCGAGCAGGCTACCCTGATCACTCTCCTGAATCATTAGAGGAGAGTGGCAAGGACTAATCAACTAATTTCTTTACTTCAAATGCCAGTATTCCAAAAAATTGATTTAGATGCTACTAGAGGTAAGCCCTGAAAATGTGTCTGAACATAGCTTTGCAGCACTACGCTATGCCAACATAGCATCTGCACCATGCCACAGGCAATCACAATTCAAAAACTGTGATAGATGGAACTCGTACTTCATTCTCCATGATAGCATGGCAATAAAAACCAGGAGATATTTATCTTACTTTGAACAGAACACTATCTAATTTACACTCAGGTTTGTATACATATATACTGCCTGTACGAGGAAAAACGTTCAATAAAATGACCAGGTGGTGGGAGCACCACGCTCAATACCCCTACCCACAAAGCATCAGCTTAAGAAAAAATCCATAAGTAAACATACCGAAAACTTAGCATACGCAAACATCAACACACCTCAACCGCAAATTGCCCCTGCTTTTGTTTGCTAGGCTCCATATAAACACGCACAGGTAAACCTGTTTCTTCTGCAGAAGTTTCAACATGGCCAAACGTGCCCACAACGAATGCTACTAAATATGTTGACATTCGAGGAGTTGGAGCAAACTTCACAATCTTCATGGATGAATCCTCTGGATCAGGCTGTGTATCCACTGCATTCTATGAAGAAATACAAAATACCAAACATTCGGAGTTGAACCATAGGATAGTAAAATCTGCACAACAAAACGCTTGCCCGCAGCAGACCAAGCATGGGTCACAGCAGAATACAACTATTCTCCTTAGCGTGCTGTTCTACAGTTGTCATCACATGCAATTTGAAAACAAATACAAAATTAAATGCCATCTCTTAATTCCCCAAAGTAAGTCTTTGATGAATTTGAATAGATGTTCATAATAAGAGCCACATGGTCTCAAATTATGGCCATACATGTCGTTTTGCATGATATGTACACTAATTGGATGCTAACAGGCTTTCTTCCAGCCCCAACTTTTTCCCTGCCTTAAATAGCAAATCAAGTGCAATCTTGGTAAGCTATTTGATATATTTCTCATTTGTGCTTGCTTTTATTAGGTACCGACAGATTATATTTGACTTGATACTGTGTATATTTCTTGCCATTTTGGATTTGTATTTTTTGGGAAAAAATAATACTTCATACTTGATAATAATGAAACTGCCAATCAATAAGCCTTTCTACAAAACTGATTTATACAATGCAATCAGTTGTGCACGTGCTTCAGTTCTGTTGGCAGGTTTTATAGAAGCATTTACCACATAACATGACTATGTGTGGATTGTGACTAGGTGACTGTAATGCTTAAGTGTCTGTGGATTGGCAGGGATGAGAACTTTTACCAGACTAATCAACCCCATGTCCTTCTCCAGGTGTGGGAAGGGGGAAGGGGGGGTCAAAAAGTCTGCATAATAAAGATTCTCAAAACATTTGCCTTTCAGAGGAGTCAGCGTCTACATAAAGAAAGGTGTGTGTAGCTACGAACTGTGATCAGCATGACATCAACCTAAAACAATGAAACAAGACATACCATGTTTGACAGTGCCACTAGGTCTTTTCCAACAACCAGAGTTATCTGAAAGATAGCTTTTAATGCGGGTTCATCCCAGCAAGGAAATGCTCTTCTCGCACCTGTAGGCTAGAAAGAAACAGAAAAAATCCAGCAGAATGCAAGAGCGATTATAGAAATAAACAAGCAACTTAGCAGAATTCCCGAAAAGTTCAATAATATGAAATGGAGACATTAAGACATGCATGAAGAGTGTAAATACACACACTATTAAGCTGTGTTTGCAAAATGACCAATTGCACACAAAACCAACTAATATGAAAGTTAGTGAAATGGAAAAATAAATGTTTTCCGGAAAGCAGGACTTGAAGCACGGTGCCAAAATCAATTGCAGGCTAACTCCACATTTGACACTCAAGTACAGATTTTAACACGTTAATATGTTGTCTGTATCCAAGTTTGTTAAACCTTCTATCGTAAAGAATTTAGATAAAATTACCACAAAATATCAAGTGTACCATCAATTAGGATCTAAAATCAAGTCCCTCAGATCTACATGCCAAACCAGGAGGCACAGGATTTAAGACGGCTGGGCCAGATTGCAGTTAACAGTGATCAATCATCTCCAATACATGGGAACTATACCATAGGGTTCTCACAACCCTTTGAACTTCATTTCAAATGTCAAAAAATCTAGAGCCTTTATCACACAGTGGTTTGCAGACATAATCCCCGAACCGACCTTACAAACAACGACAGTTAACTTGAACACTTAGCATTCCTCCACCACTCAAATAGAGTCTAATTAAACAGCCGAATTCTACGCAATCACTGTATCAAAGTAATAATAAGTAGAATGTTATGCTAAGGTGGCACACCAGGAAACTTACTAAATTTTATACATTTTCCAACTTACCTGTAACTTGGTCAGCACCAATATGCACACAAATAGTACTCAAATATAAAATTTCAGCTTCAAATCACGCTTCTATCCCAAGATACAAGCAAACAAAGTTTAAAGTGGTACAGCAGGAAACTTAGTAAATTTTTCACATTCTCCAACTTACCTGTAACTTGGTCAGCACCTATACCCACACGAATAGTACTCAAATGCAAAATTTCAGCTTCAAATCACGCTTCTATCCCAAGATACAAGAGACCAAAGTTTAAGACCATACTCCAGTTTCCCGCGCCATTTCACACTCTTGCTTTCCTCTACTGCAGAGGCTCTCATAATTTCAGAAACAGAGAATAATAGAAATTTTGCTGAACACGCTCTTTCAATGTGACTGCTGATCGTTGTACACCTGCTAGGTATTGCTGATGCTCAGACAGAACGCACTTTTGAATGGAATGCTTTGAACTCAGTGATCGTGCCTGCTGGTTTATATGTGACATGTGTGGCGTCTGATTGGTTGCATGCTGATATTTCTGAATGTATGATTGGTTCATACTAATTCATTGTGATGCATGGGAGTCATTAGCACATTTGGCGCTTGCTGTAAGCAAGCTGGGGAAGACTTTGGTGAAACGTATGGTCATTTTGATTGGTATTTACGAGGCTGCAGAATAATTTTGTCACATGTCCTTTGGCATAATCGTTCATGTAATAATTGCTTGGCATTCGGTAAAAAAAATTAAGCATGTATCGGGCTCTGCAAGGAAATTATTGGCAAAAGAATCAATAATTTTGCTTCAGAACGTTTACAAGGTCTTTACAAAACAAAACTTTGTGAAGCATTTGTTTATCAGACGAAGGAAATGACTGCTGTCGGTGATAGACCATAGGTTCACGGAAAAAAATACGGGCGACACTAGATTTATTTTATTTTGTTCGCTTGTTACAGACTACTTTGTGTGAACTGCATGCACCTTAAGAAGAAATGCTGCAAATACTAAACAGGAGGCTTTAAACAAAAAAGCTCCTGTATTTTTTTCGGCACACACATCTTTCATAAATTGGCAATAAAAAGTTTTTTATAGATGCTCGCACCTGGCCAAAAATTTTAGTTTTGTGTTTTCTATTGTCTTTTTTGGTGACGTCATAACTGGGATGTGCGACATTGCATGGCTTAATTTTTCCTAAAATACTTTCAGTAATTATCATGCTAGCCAATAAAAAAGTTTTCTTCGTATCACGTTTACTATGTTTTTTGTATTGAACCAATATATGACACCCACTTCAGCCTGCTGCACCACCTTTACAGATAAATCTACGCACCTCAAAATGAGTAACTGCTGCATATTGACGATTACTTCCTTCACCTTGTGCACTCCTATAGAATCCTCGCAAATCATCATTCAATAACCCTGTGAACTGTAAGTGGAGCTTCACGGTTCCTTCTGACAATGGTGATGGAAGTTTCAACGACGCAGTCTCGTCGTCTTTGTTGATACGTATATCTGAATATATGATATCAGAAATGTGCATTAGTCTCATTAACGCACTATGCAAAGAACTTAATCCATTTCAGTGGTGGTGTGCATAATTTGTGTCCCGATAGGGATTTTGGACAAGATAGCAACTCAACTGCGGTTTTTCCTTGAAAACCCTATCAGCTTTTCATTTAGTTGGCAGTACTTATTGGTAGTATCCCTCTGTATAGTTTAATATTCTTAAGTTGGGTGGCCTGTGAGATTTCATTCAATGCATTTGCAGTGACGACGGATGAAGAGTGTTGCAGTTACACTCGAACTGTCAACAAGTGATGGAACCTTCCTATCTGACTTCAAATTCCTATGAGATTTGACGACCACTTTGATGGCTCTTCCTTTCGAGATCCTGTCATAACTTAATGTCTTTTGAGTTTTTGTAGAGTATACTGTCATAAACACTTTTCGTATTATCACAGTTACTAACTATGTTTAATATGTATTACTTTATTCAAATCAAATACATGCACCGCTTGGTATTTTCAGTATCAATTCCCATGGGAAGCCATCTAAGAAAAATCACACTTAGGAAGTCTCATTCACCTGAAAAACATGTATGTACAACATATATGACTATTAGGCATTCAAGGCACTAAATTAGATACATAATTTAAGACATGTCATACTTGTCAGTTCCGCAAATGTGCAGGCAGGTTTCACACATAGCTATATTCTTTCGTTTCGTTACCTGCTGCATGCTTGCACTTTTCTACAGAACTGTCAAACATGAACCAAAACAAACCTTGCCTTTTTAGGGATCGAATTAAGAGACTGCGAATTGCGATTCGCGATTGCACCATTTAAAATCGGGATCCTAAAATCCGGTTTGAAATGAAAATCGCGATCACGGAGTTGAGAGGTTTCAAGTATCAATCTTCTTGGTAGCATTTGGCTCTAGAGCATGCGCTACAGTGCTAACAGCTGTGATGCCCCTTCAGTCTACCAACCACTACTGCTACTCTTAGCAGATGTGAAAGAAGAGTGCAGTCGATATCCCCTTCTCATCAGATATGCTTAGTACGCAAATAACAATAGATAATTGCCTCGTGCAACTGATCTTGAGATCAATCAACTTTAATTATGACAAATGTTTTCGTACAAAAGCATTTATTTGATTGGCAAAACAAGTATCAGACCTTTCAACATAATTGTTCTACGCAGCAGTGTAGTTGAAAAAAACGAAATTTGCACTCTGCGACTCTGCTCTTCTTGGCCGAAAAATGAGCTTCCGTGAACGTTGGTTCAACTTATTGGCGAAGGAAAGTGCCTGAGAAATCAGCCCTCGAGAAATTATGCCAATCAGATCACTTTTGAGCTTTATTCAAAATGGGGGTCAAAGCTACGACAGGCGCTGTAGCTTTATCGAGAACGATGGCTCCTTTCCACTCAGAATCTAAGAAATGAATGTGATTATTTTATCGTGACATGCTGTCGAAGTCCAGACAACTAAGTATATATGTGGAATATCTATGCAATTCACAATGACCAGATTCTTTTTACTAGCTAGCTAGGATTTGTTTAGGTTTTGTTTAGTGAGCTCTAGCTAATCTTGTGGCGGACTGAGATAGGACTCTTGGGAACTATTTTTGCAGAGTTTAATTTAAGATGTTCACTATCATTTTAAGTGAATTTTTTGTGGTTTGAGACCTATAAGTGCTCTAGAAAGGCAAACCTTCAAGGGCTCTGCCCTGGACCCGGAAGGGGGGCTCACAATGCCCCCTAAACCCCCCCCCCCCCTTGCATGACTTTGGCAGGTAAAGCTGCCTCATATATTTCGCGATCGTACTTTTTATCCTAAATTTGACCTTTGCTTTTTTTCTGACAAATTACAGGTATGCCTTGCTATATTGCCCAGGCGTAGAAGCAGGTTACTATTTCATAAAATAAGCAGGCATGCTGTAGTCTGGGTCGACTTTCTGCTTTATGAATATAATCTGGCACTAAATATGCAGTCTTTTGCAATGCTTTCCCTGGCATATGGTTGAAAAGATAGCAGGGCATAATTTGGTATTGGACTACAGCTAGGAACCCCCTTATCAGGCAATGATCAGTGACAGCTGCTGAGAAACAAAAAATTAAATGATTTGAAACTTTATAATCTCATCCGCCATTTATTTGACTTGCAAAAAAGTCAAAGGGTAGTGTTCCTTTGACATGCATGTCTGCAGTTATAAAAAATATGACAGTGCAAAGCATCAGGTCTCTGTGATGGTTTCAATCATACAAATGCATACTTTTGTGCTGGATCCAACTCTTCAAAATGAAATCATGCGAAAAAAATACAGTTTTGGTTCGTAAAAACCACACATTTTATACACACATAAAAACCTGTGTGTATTTACCATGTGATAACAAGAGGCTAGAGAAACCTACCACAAATTCAAAGGTCTGACATGTATAGCTGGTAATTTGAAAGTTTCTTAAAAAGAGCTATGTAAATATTACTGGCTTCGTATCGAAATGCCTTAAAATGCAAAATTAGACCGCAACCAAAACAAGCTGCATTAAATTAAGCGGCATTTTACTTAAGCCTATTCTTTCAAAAAATGCCTTTCTGTTGTCATAAATTCAGTCGCACCCCCTCCCCCGAAAAAAGAAATAAATGGAGCAGGCATTGGAAACATAAAGACGTTTTAGAACGGAACATGAAATCGCCTGAAGGTCCTTTACATATGCATTGCAAAACAACTCATTCGCATTCCAAGATGAAGGCAAAGCAATATTGAAGGGAGAAAAAGACGAACATGACGATGATGACAGTAACGATGACAACATTTAATATAAAATGTTATCTTCTACATATCAGTGGTACATATTCTCTCCTATGATTGCTCACTATTTTGCCTTAAAATGAATCCCTATAGTTTCCTAGTCTATCATACAGCTTCAAAGCAGGACGAAAATTAAGCTGCCTTATTCTATACCGCAACATTAAATAAGCCGCATTTCGTTAAGCCCATTTCTTCAAAATTGAATGTGGCTTAATTAAGTTGCAGTCTAATTTAGCGTTTCAAAACATGCCAAAGTGCAGTACAGCGATTGAGATCATCATTATAATCTCTTTCATGGTTCACTTCATAGGAAGATTGAGTTCATATAAGCCCAGGCGCAAAATATACATGACAGGC
>JAOBRC010428901.1:0-12145 GCA_027575255.1 Scolionema suvaense
AGAAAATTCAGACAATCTTAGACAAAAATCTTTGCCAAAACAGTTTGGCGAAGATATTTTGTCAAAGATTGTAGGCCTACGCGTTTCCGGTATTTGAACAATGGGCTACCTGGGTATGGGGTCATTTTCTGTCCCCTCAGCCTAATGAGGTTACCAACATGATATAGTACTCTCACCAATTTACAGTTGCTTCTCCACAACTTGCTTTATCCCCGGGAGTAGCTCCTTTAGAGGCACTTTTTTTGTAAAGATTTTCTCCGGAGTTAATACCCCTAGCATGAACAAATAGACCATTTGACGCCAGATATTCAGCATAAGTTTGAGCTTCAGCAGCAAGGCCATCGTTCCATGTCATAGTATTTGGAACTGAATGACGTTCACGAGCTTTGATATGAGTGGAAAGACATTCCTCTGAAAGAAAATCAAGCACTTATGAAAGAAAAACAAACACATTTGATATATTTTTGATATACCCAACGATAGATCGTTGATATACCTTAGTTCAATCTAAAATACAATTGGTGAGCAACGATCAGCAAAAATACTTGCTGAAAGTTGAAATGTATTCCTTTCTAATGATGTTGCAGCCCGTATTCGTTTTTCGGATCGTTTTCATATCGAATATAGTCGATCGGCCGGTGTTCGTTCACGTGTTCGTCAATACTTCACTGGAAGCCATATTGGAAAGAATCATCCCCCTCCCCGGAGAAAATGCTGAATGTCCTCTGAACAGTAAAAGATATTGCGTTCATATCTCTGAGTTTTTACAAAATTTTGTTATTTATCGAATTTCATCAAAGAAAATTTTTTGTGACGTAAAATCATCACATTTTTTGTCTCTCTGACTGAGAATTCTCGATAACCTTTTTCTTTAATTGTTGTCCTCTTAAATGGATGTTTCACAGTAGATTGCTCCGACGTAAGATTGATAAATTACACGAGCAGGCTTTGCGTCTGGCCCATAAAGATTATGTTTCAAGTTTAGAAGTTCCGCTAACGTATGACAAATCTGACAGAATGCACCATAGGCACGTCAAATGCTTGGCCATTAAAATGTTTACAACAAAGTTCGGCATATCACCATCGTTTATGAGAGACATTTTTGCGCCTCGTGAGGGCCGTTTTAACGTACGAATTCAAATGGAGTGGTTCCAATTTAGTGTTCATACTACACAGTATGAAAAGTAATTCCCTAAGCATGGGTCTGCTTTTTGTCTCATCTTACATAGAAGTACCGTAAAACCAACAAAGAAGGCATTTTTTATGCGTAGAAAGGCAATTTTCAGCAATTTTCACTCATAATTTACCAAAATTTTGCCTGCGGCGCCAAGTTTGATGGTGTTACTAACGATGCTTCATTAAACATGGGGCGATTTTAGTTTTGGGGGTTTTTCCATGGTTGTAGCTCCGAAAAGCCCAACACTTGTAGGGTTGAACAACATTTTGGAGTGAAATGCAAAAACTGGGTTGCTTATTAAAAAAGTTGTAAGCCGTCACAAGTACAAGTGGACATTTTCTTCAGCAACATTCGTTCCTCCTTTACAGCTTCTTATGCTTTCTCCTCCTACATTTCAATGATTCAAATTGTTCAGCTGGCAAGCAATATTTACTTAGCAAACAAGCAGATCAAGGCACTGCTGTTTGCAATATTCTAAGTATCATGTTTAAACAGCTATTGAATGATCTATTCAAAGCTGAGCATTAGATATTTCCTAATGTTTAGGGTATCTCAACCTTATCCTTATTAAACAGGAAAAGAAGATAAATGCAATTCATTTTTTTCGGTAAACATATTCTCCTAGGAAATCCTATATTTAAAAGAAAACAAATTACACATAGTTTCGCACAAGAAAGATAATGTCCAGTATCTTGTATAGACGACGTTTACTTTACGCATTTTTCTGATCAAGGAACCCACACATACTTCATCGAGCTAACTGCATCTCAGAAAAGAATGGAACGAATACGATCCGACCAGTTCGTACGTTCAGATTAGCCTGATCGTATTCGTTCAGGTATGAATACGGCCAGGAAACGTAAACGGTCTGCAACAATGATACTAACAATGGTAAAGTAAGTTATTTTCAAATGAACACAAAAGCACTAATGAACCAAAAGGTTGAGAAGAAAAAATGCTCCTTTTATTCGAGGACAGGATATGTTTCGCCTAACCATGTCCCATTAGCCGAAGTCACTCTGAGATGAGTGGCGAGTGACGAGCGACGTGAAACGTTCGTCACCCATCAGTGCAGGGCAGGATGTAGACTTCGGTTGTGCTAAAGCAGCAACCATGAAACTTGGTAGGAATTTAGTCCAAGGTATTGTGCACATTTTGCAGGTTGTAAAACATCAACAAGTGGTCATTAATTATGCTGAAGTCATCATATTTTAAAGACGCCTGGCTCAGCTCGGAAATTCCCGAAATTTCAAAATACGTCTGAAAATAGATTATGACAAGTTGTCAGGCATGTAGAAGGTTAGGGAAGTTGTAAATAGTGGTAATGACTCAGAAATAGGTGGCAAATGTGGGTAAAAGACACGATTATGCCCGAGAAAGGATGTCATCATACAATATTTTTTCGTAACCCCTTGAAGAATAATGCCGACGTCAGCGGACGGCAGGTACCAGGCAAACTTTCTTAACGGCAAAAATACTCTCAGATAAATTACGGACAAATTCACCAAGTTTCACGGCATTTCCTTCAGCGGTTCCGGAGCAATAATCAAAAATATGGAAGGGGGAGCCTACAACTCTTCACAAAATATTTGACACAAAAGGCTTTTTTCAGCCAAAATCAAAAATGCACTTTTTACCACTTTTGCTTGTAAAAGCACTTTGAATTGCAAGCGGTTCACAGAATTTTTGGCAGGTGTTTAGCAACGTCTGTCTACTGTCTCAGTGCAGTTTTGACCTATTTTCATTTACTTGCGGTACGGAACATGGCAAAAGTGCGCATGCGTGCCAAAATATTTTGACCAGGGTTGTAGTAGTCCCCCCACCCACCTAGTCCAGTAGGTTGAACGCTCATGGTCCTTTGTATGACTGTTCATTTGGCTGATACTTCAGCGAAATACCATTTTCATATTCAAAGAAATTATTCACCACTAATGAAATCAATGAACTGCAGACCTGAATGCCGGGATGGTGATGGTATTTCGTGGATCACCACTGAATGTGAAAGTAGATTCGCTGAACTTGAAAATAATGTCTTTGAACATAGAAATGACTTCTTTAAATATGAAAGTAGTTTTGTTGAATATGAACATCATTTCCTTGAACATGAAAGTAATTTCCTTGAAAAACAAAATAATTTTGTTGAATTTTGCCGCAAATGCACAAACATAGCTGAGGATTAGTTTTATACACTTTGCGTTTATGGGCTCAGGTTATCCATACATCCATCATTTTGCATTTCAAGTAGGGTCATAACAAGTTGGGGGGAGGCAAGGGGGCGGCCCCAAACTTTTGACAACTAAAGTTTTTTTAGTATTGTTCTTATTCATCTGAAGCACCCTACAAACACTGATCAACTCTAATTTGGTAGTATGCTGTACATCACACTTAGACTGTTCTATTTCTATCTTCCTCGATCTCATGCAAGAAAGGTTCAAGATTCAAAATATAGAATAAATGTAGAATAAATTTATAGAATGTATAGAATAAATTTTCTTTGAAATTGTCAAATACAATTATACATAACAATTTAACAAGAAACAGACAGAAGAAAGGGGGGAAGCACTAGATAGCAACTACTGCTAATGCGAAGATGGTCCTCCCAGATGCAGGGTTTGGTCAAAATTTTAGTTTCTATATAGGGTTCTAGATACCAGATTATGTGGGAAGTAACAATCAAAATGCCAGCACAAAATCAAACACAAATATATAAAAATAAGTTAAGAAATGAACTAAAAAACAAAGAACGTCAAACACTGCAAACAAGGAAGTTAAAATAACTTTCCTTTTAAACTTCATTGCTGCAAATGAATTCAGAAAAAGAAATGAGGAATCCTAATGAAAATTGTGGGGCAAAAATCAGGATCAAACAGGCAATATGACCCCATGAAAATACACTGTAGTTGGTATTTAAACACATGAGGCCATGAGCAGCGATCGATTTTAATATATAGGCTTACTTGAATAAGAGTGGTTCTGTTCTCAATATTTTATAACCCCGATGATGCCGCTACCCGGCTTGCAATAGGCAGCTGCATATCAAGCAGCAAGCCATAATAGGTACTCAGTAGAACTTGTTTTTGATTTGAGGTAATACGGTAAACTGGGAAAGGTGGTAGAAAAGTTCAAAGGCACTTATAATTTGAATTGCGTACCACTCTATTCATATGCACCATTGCCTTCGAAATACAGAGGAAAGACCAATAAAATCATTTGCTACAGTCAGCCGCTAATAATATCTGAAAAAAGGACAAATTTTCCCGGGATTTTCCCATTCTTTGCAGAAATACTGGAGAAAAAATGGTAGCTATAAATGACGTTGGTAGCACAAAACTACTTCACGAAAAGAACTGTCGTGCAAAAAGGAAACGAAAACATTATTTTTTACGGATTTACTTTTGTGGATTAACAGCTAATCTTCGGTAGCCTGCTCCCAGCCCTAGCGCACTTCACTCGTTTGCTAGGTCTGCTAACATTGGGCGCTAATGTTTCAAAACGGAATTTTCACGATATACCAAAATATAATTCTACCGAAATTTGTCTTACGCTTACAATTCCAGCGTATGCATAAGAAACTTCATCCAATATTCTCAAACGAAGTCTGTTGACATATTTTGCAAATGTGAAGAATCCTGATTGGTCCGCATGTGTTGCATAACGGAAAATGGAACTGTCTACGACATTTCAACATTTTCAACCAAAAACTCAAAGGAGCGGAAAACTTGTTAAAATGCAGTGAAAGTCAGCAGGAATGCCTGGTATCCACTGGAGACAAGACAACGAAATCTGCGACAATACAACCCACGACATCCCCAATTTACCGACAAGATTAAACTCTTGTCGCAGCAGACTACATTGCTGGATGGTGTAACTTCGTACTGGATCTCCACCAGCCATCATTGGACATGATAGCTCTGTGGTTCATCGTTCTATTTTGAGAGTTACGTGAGAAAACAAGCTTGTGTAGCTCTGAGAGGTAGTGAGTGTTAACTTAAGACGTGATTGAAAAATGTCTGGGTAGAAAATTTTTTTTATGGCAATACATCTAATACTTTTGAGACGATACAGAAAAAGAAGAATGCATCTGCTGGACAGGGAAAACAGGGCTACTGAGTTCTGGTTCAGACAGTCATATTTGTAGCCCCTACAGTGAAATAGCGATCCGGTCCACTATTTTGTGTAAATACACCGTTTCACAGTTTCAGTCCTATCCCTGGACTTTGCCCTTTTCGGAGGTAAACAAACCGTTATAGAATGAAAAAAGTCTCTAGTGTAGTGTAACCAATCGTTGCAAGTGTCATTATTGGTCAAAATGGAAGTCTTTGAAGAAACTTAAATACTATTTCGAGGCTGTGAAATGCTAATTAATCTACCTTTTATTGCTGCTAACGATTTATTTACCTCTGTCGATTCAGCGGATCTGCCATTCACAAGTTGCTAGAGAGTTTAATTTTAAGTTCAATCGATCCAATAACGTAACTGTGAAAGGGTGTATTCTTTCACTGCAGCTTTTTTGACATGTTGACATGTTGAGCAATTTGCGTGAGTAATATCTGACTTTGTGGCATTGACATTCAAAGGAACCTGCTTGTCGCATGTCGTAAAAAATGAAAAAATTTCATTCTCAGGCGTCAGGTATCAGACAAGCGTTGTCGCTTTTTTCAGAATGGTGATTCCCGTGCAATTCCGATGAATAGATTTCTCGCTAGCAACGACAATGGCTGTCAATCAAATTCTTGTCTCATTTCAGTTTCCACTGGAGACAATGAACTGTCCTTGTCGTCAAAATCATTGTCTTGTCTCCAGTGGAAACCAGGCAGAAGGGTCAGGAAGTCCATTTCCGGCAATCGGTAGGACCCAATTTGCAAAATTTTCCCCTTCGGCGCCATGGTGGCATCTCATGGAGATCCTCTCACGAGTACATAAGTCTGGCCTCCCCTAAACTGAGAGAGCTCGCATTTTTTCTTTCCATTCACTGCGCCTTTAGCTTTCGGTTAGAACGTGTGTGCAAATTTCAGTATACGCTTTCAAACTTTTTTGTTCTGGTATTCACTTCACAATTTTGGTTTTCTAGTGCTGGTTTGCATTGCCTTGCAGGGTCTTGCAGGGTCTTGATTAAACTTAGTCTCCGTCTCAGGAGTAATCAAATATTTAACTGTTTGGACAAGTGCTGCATTGAAGCTTTGTCCACATGCCAAGAACTTCTAATGACTATTGGTGAATAGACACTGTGCTGCTATACATCAAAGCTTTTTATGCTTGATATTAACACATAATTTGACGCCAGTGGATCTACAATACTGCTGCCGTTTCATTGGTGTCAGTTAAACACACCACCCAAATTTTCCAGTACCCCAGTGCCCTGCCGTCAGATCAACGACAGACCTATCCCTTGTATTTTTGGCACAATCCCAAGACAGGCATTGCCTGACTTCGATCGATGCTGAGAAACGATTGCCGTATTCATTAACTTTGATATAACGCAATTATTCGGTTCATAAGCATTATCCTACCATTAAGGTCTCCTAATGCTATGACATCCCCTGCATTTTTATACTTCACCCAGGAGGTCCAACAGCCCTTTGTTTTGTTTGATTGTTCCCGCAACATTTGGTGGATAAAACACCGCACATAGCTAAGAACAAGTCTGTCCGTAGTCCAAAGAAACGTTCGTCATGTCTTATCCAAAGGCAATTCTTACTATTAGAGGTTGGTGTGCCAGAAATTGCTTTCTTCCATTCAGATCTGTGAAGGATCCTCTCTTCACTATATATATTCTTTGCGCTCAAGTTAAACATATAGCTTCATATTCACGCACCTGTAAGATCTGTCCGGGCAAGTGCTGATATATCTTCGCTTGTTAACCCTACAGAGTATGGGGGGTGGAATCCACCCCGCCCTGCATGTTTTTATCGTTTTTAAAAATTTTTTTGCCACGCCTGAAGGGCTTGGGTTTGTTTACTTTTTCACCAATTTATCTAGCTTTCATTTAAAACAAATTTGGTACTGATATCTATCCTGGTTCTCGAGATATCAAACTTTTCCCGGCAGCGATTGCAGAATTTCCCATAGGGCTGCCTACAAAAGCCCATGTCTGCACTGATAAGTACCATGCCAATGATCACTTGTAGCATCCAAATGCAATATACGAAGGATATTTTCAGTCCTGAAATAGTGTTATGAGATGTTTTTCTTTATCTCTACTAATTTTTGTGGGTGTGGCACCATTATTACAGAAGTTAGCAGGGGGTGGAATTCACCCCTCCCATACTCTGTACTACCTGAAAAAGCCCATACTCTGTAAGGTTAACTCTTTCATTCCCTTTTAGGTTCCCTAATGTCCTCTCAATGGACCCTTGCAAATTGTGACTTCCAATAAGAATTTCTGCTGATACTACTATATAATTCTCCTTATCAACATACAGTAAGTTGAAATGAATCAAAATAAATAATATAGACTCACGTTTCTCGACGTCTGTAATCGATGCATCTAAAACAAAGGGAATCAAATCATCAATACTAACCTGAATAATAATCGTAAATACTCGACTTAGTGCCTTTGTGTTTATTTAAAGCTCACAACTTTTTGCTGCAGCATGTCACCGAGGGAGCTCATTTAAAATAATCTTATTGTCCGTAAAAAAATTTAAAAAATAACATATAGCTGCAATTAGCCATTTTGAAACAGAAAAACTTTTTGATTAGATAAATTTGGCAAGTATTAATTGGTATGAAGTATAACGTGTTAGTCAGTTCTTATTCATTTTAAGCAGTAATTTCTTGATTAAAGACCGGTTCACATGGACGACATTTCGGTCGAAAGCCCTTTCGACATCGACTAATTTGTTGGTGTCGTTGCTTCTCAGGCTTATGTTCACATGAAAGACAACATTGTCGGTGTACCAATCGTAATCGACTAAGACATAACCTTAAGATAGCGAAAATCACGTTCACATGGCCAACACAGTCCTATCTGCATATCGCTAGCCATGTCCAGACGCTTCAACAATAGTGGTAGATCACTCCTTAAGACAAGCGACAAAGAACGGAAAATTTTGTTCCTTACGACATGTCGTAAGCAGAAGAAGACAGCAGGTCTTTTAGGCCTTCAGACAACGACAATATACGTTCACATGGATTGTTTTGTCGTAAGATGTTGTAGACAGTTTTAGTCGGTTGCTCTTACGACAAATGTGTCGTCCATGTGAACCGAGCTTAAGCATTGCATTTCATAACCCGAGATGCCGTGCTCAATCGAGGCCGGTGCTTATTTGGGGATTTACGATGAAATAGAATATCTTTTCAAATTCAGTTCTTACGAGACTAAATTCTCCACGGTGTAAGCAAATAAATTACTGGATGGTTCAGAGGTTAGCCTAGGTACCGTTCGTATGCTCAAATATATGACTGTTGGAAAAATATCAGAAACTTTAATAACAGAAATAATTCAGAATTAATTAATTAGAAGTTTTACATTCCTATCTTAGATGTTAACTGTGAGTGACTATGAAACTTTGTTGTCTGTAGCCTGTGTAGTCTGAGAAGGCATCGGGAATAGTGTCAAATGTCCATGTTTGTCATACGAAAGTACATTGGTCATCATATTCACTCTCCATGAAACGATCGGATTCGGCTTTCTTCTTTCGGGCAGAACATGCACATAGACAACTATATAGATATCTAATAACACTAAGTTACACTTACGTAGCTGAGCCACACCCAGAAAGAACGTCACAAGTAGAACTGCGCGGTCCATGATGGAGCATGTATTTCGATTGCTGACGTTTACCAACTTTCTTTGCGCCTGATCTCCAATTTATAGGTCTTATTCCTGAGATAGGGAAATGCGCAATCATTCATTGAAATAGTACCCGACAATCGACTTTTTTCCGCTGGCAAGCGGGTTGTTCTTTTTTCCCCTGAGAATTGAGACGATCTCCATTTAAAATCGTTCTTGCCTCCTAGCAACTACGCGACTTTGAGACAAAGGTAAATTTGCTTGCTACTGCCGTAATTTTGCTGCAGTTCACCAAGAAGGTACAAACAAACCTCCGGATATTCTGTACAATTCAAAGGAGCAAAAACTCTATTTTGTTATTTAAAATTGTCCCACACCACAATCTGCGCAAATTGTGTAGAAATTGTTTACACATTGTCCGCATCGTCCTCGGGCGCAGCTATGAATTAAGTCGTAGGCTTTTTGTTTGTTTACCGATTTGTTTAGACAGACAGCGCGACCCAGTGAGCGATGTATTAGTTGCTTGGTAACAAAATTCGATTAGTGAATTACAAAAAAGAATCAACAGAGATATCATCCTAAAATGTTCATCTCCCCACCATGCAAATAACAAAAGCTTTAGCAAGAATTGCGCCAGAATCAAGACTGATGCAACATAAAGTTCATACTACAATAAAAGTACACGTTTTTGTGCCAACGCATACGATGATATTCATTTCTATCCCGTAGTTACCCATATTTACTCCATGGTCGTCTTATAAAATGTTATAATCAATAAGGATTGTTAGGTGCAAATTCCAATACGAAGCTCTTGCAAGCTACAATCATGAGCAAGATTTTATGCATGAAAGGCTTTTTTCCATCAAAATTGAAAACAACAGGTTTAAAGAGGTTAACTAAACGGTGTCCGGAAAATTGCCCCATGGAAGATCACCCCCCCCCCCCCGGAAAATAGCCCCCGAAGAAAACAGCTCCCTGGAAAATTGCCCCGCAAGAAAATACCATTCCCAGAAAGATGGTACACCCCACGATATGAAAAACAACAAGCAACAACTCGGCAGTCAAAGCTTAGTACCTTATTGGTACAATAGACAGATTGTGGTACAATAGACAGATTGTCATCCACTGTTACAGGGAATCGAGATTTGTCAAATTGGTCGTCGGAGAGTTAGGGAATAGAAATTTTCCTATAATAACCCTATTCCTGCCGGGCTTTCGTGGTTGGTGTACTACTGGAGGGAGATGTCGGATTCTGCCAGGCCTGGTGGGGTTCTGTAAAGTGCCTGTCAGAAAATCAAACCTATACAGGACAATAAACTAAAATTTGGGATGTCCGAGTTCTGAAAAGTGCCTCAGATGTGAGTTGCGAGGTATACCTTTTGAGACTTATCGATTTGGCATCATTTTGAAGAAAATTTCTTTCCGAAAATTTTTGCCACCAGCCGCATGTCTTAACATTTCCCTTTACCAAAAAGAAAACTCGTTCATCTTTTGAGCCCCTTGGGAGTGCAATAAAAGGTTAAATGGTGATTAGAGGCTATACTTGAAGTATAGCAAGAGATTTAGAGGTTGGGTTGCCAAAAGTTTGTGTCCATCAATAAACAAACAGGTGGAATTCACCCCCCCTTACCTCCCCGACGGTAGTAATAGGGTTAAAAGCGGAACAGGAAAAAAGGGGGCAGGGAGATTCTGATAAAATGGAGGGGGATAGGTTCCTCACTTGGAAAACCTTAAAACCGGACAATAAAAATTAATTTGCGTACCTAACGTTACACAATATATGTAAATCTGTTCTAAATATTTTGGTTCTCAGATCTCGTGACTAAAAGTCAGAGAATTTTCCTAATTCTAAATATCGATTTCGATGCACTTTTGATTGATATGTTATTGTACAAAAAAAATTGTGCTTGTAATGATGCCAAATTTTGTCTGTATACCACTAATTTCTAGCCCAATACAAAGTCTACCGGGCTAATGGACAGTAGCAAAAGTTTAAAATCATCCGGTAGCAGGTATCAAGCAGAATTCAGGAATTCTTGACTCTCTCTACTACTCAAGGACGTGCGATCATCCCAAAAGACTTATTGTAGCCACTCATGACGTCTACTAAGCCGCGGTTAATACTGGAATATACGTAATCAAAATGAGAACCTAATAACGTAGTCAAGATTAAAGCTTATAATCGTAAAGAATGTGTCATAAGCACAACATTTGACACTGTTAAGACTCATTTACGGCTTTCTCAGCCAGACAGATGAAGTGAAACCTCTTCCTTTTTATCACAAAAGTTGTTACTGAACACTCAATCGCAAAAATAACTTCCGCTCAACTGATCCCGCAAAATACGATTTTTCTCAAGTCCGAACCGTAAATATGAAATCTGCAAAATATCTTCCACAAATGCTCTCTTCCAGTTTTGTAGGGGTTCATTTCTTCGGAAACTTCCGATGAGCTTTTCTTCTTGGGGGCAATTTTCCCGAGGGCTATCTTCTTAGGGGGTAATTTTCCCGGGGGCTATTTTCTTGGGGGGCAATTTTCCAGAGGGCAATTTTTTCGGGGGCAATTTTCCAGGGGGCTATTTTCTTCGGGGGATATTTTCCGGGGGGGACAATTTTCCCGGAATTCTAGGAAAATAGCCCCCGAGAAATTTGCCCCCCCCCCCTAAGAAGATTGACATGTCATTGTGCTTGTTGATGAGATAGCGCTTCGTCATAATTGCTTGGGAACCACCGTTTCACCAAAAGCTGACATTATTTGTCAGGAACATGTTGCCATGGAATGAAATGTTTTCATTTTTATCAGTAGCTAACAAGTAGGTTCTTTCGTATTTGTGCTCCAGGAAATCAGATAAGGCTAGGGCAGAGGGGTGAAACTCGACAAACCAAAACTTTCCGTGAAAAACATCGCGTGAGTTCGCACGACGGGGTCACATGCTAACATGGACAGAAAAACAAACGGCTTCTAGAAATGGAGCGGTTTGCCAACGTCGTGCGGATGCATGAAAATTTATGTAACAAGTGTTCGCCAGGATTTATACATTGAAACGTGAAAGCTCTGATATAAAAAGTTGCGGCGAAGAAAGCTACTTTAAAGGAACAGTAGCTCAAAATCTTTTTGTAGCCGATTGCTATAGTTCTGCCATACCGCCAGGAGATGTCATAGCCTTATTCCCATATTTATTTTGTATCACGCTTTTTCCTGCACGTCAAAATACTCGGTATCCCGATCCGTAC
>JAOBRC010429012.1:0-12145 GCA_027575255.1 Scolionema suvaense
GAGAGGCACTTCAGTCCTTGAGGACTCGGAACCACCAGGAAAGATGACAAATTCGACTGATGGTTGCGATCTGGTGTGGGCCCTTGCCTGCCTCCTGCAAGACACCAGCCAAGTCCTTGAACACCGTCCGCCCAAAAATATGCCAGGCCAAAACACATAATCGAAGAGATCGCTGCAAATCGTATCATTGTTGCCTAGCATAGCCCACGAACACAGAGCCCAGTGCTTAGAACAGCATTTAGAAAGGGTATGCCAGAGGTCACGAAACAACCCCGAGAATGAGGCCCGTGACTTCAAAGATTCAGATCGAGGGCACCGAAAAGAACCATCGAAATTTCCTGTGCAACATGATTATTGCAGAAAATTTTGTAGGGAGAAACAAAACCATAAAATGTCACTTACACCAGTTTAGATGTCACAGAAAAGACAACAGAAAACGCAAAATCAAAGTTTTTGACCTACTGAAAACAGATACAAGAATTTTTTGATCTCCCTTGCATGGTGGAGGAGTACCTTAGAAAAACGTGGGAGCTTTTTTGTGCCATGTGTTTTGTTCAGTATCCACAGCCTCTCTTTCCAAATTATGTACGTTGATACAAAATAGGCCACAACAAATGAACAGAATAAATCTAGCCAGGTTTTCTATTTTCATCAGTGACTCACTGAGCCAGCGTAGCTGTTGAGAAAGAACTCGCGTTTGCTGATATAAAAGGGCTGGACGACTGAACTAATTGCCATTTACGGCTACCCTTGATCTCAGGCAGCCCAGGCAGCCCAGACAGAAGGAATTGGAGCAGGTGAGTTTAAAATCAAACCGAGTTTGATTTAAAATCGTAGATGCAGCAAAAAATTGCACTGACCTGCATTTAATAGTATTACTGTACGCAACGCTGAAAAAAAGCCTTGCAATTACCCTAATTATCTGAATGAGTGCCGGGCCCTCATCTAATTTTCTGCCTTTCAGAAGGAGCGCTCATGTGAGGGGGTGCTCCTTCAAGCTGAGGGGCTCATTACAAAAAAATGCAAGTTAGGTACCAGTAATAGTGAACATTTTCCAGACAAGCAATAAAGAACTTTGGCTAAAGCTTCATCGTCACTGGAATTCAAAAACTGTAATAAGTCCAAAAAACCTATTTTGAGAAAATCACATTAAGTTAAAAGAAGTTATATTTCTATGTTAGGTAATGTAAAAATAGCTGAATCGAAAATTTTTAGGTCTTTTAGGCAATTTCATCAACTAATTGCGAAAACATAGCTATGAAATGCTCTGGTTTGCCAATAAATAGGCCAAAAAGCCTAAAATACAGTTTAGGTTGCTGGAAAAACTCGAAAATCTACATTTTCTGGCACAATAAATAGTAATAAGTCCGGAAATATTACAGTATTACCTGCCAAAGATTATGCGATTACTTTAATTTTTGCTATTTCATGGTATCATAAGTCTATCAAATCTGAGAATTGTGGGCTTATTACAGTTTATCGTGCTGAACTATAGCATTTTTTCAAAGATTTACATGACAAAAATCAACTTGATATGTGTTTTGGGGGCTGACTTCTGCATGAAAGTAAACTCAGGTGTAATTTTAACTGAAAAAATTTGAAAACGCAATTTCGACAACAATACTTATTACAGTTTTGAATTCCAGCGACGCTATGTCTATATCCCCTTTCTATGATAAGCACAAAATAGGATATCTGACAGAAGATAATTCTTTTCTTGTATTCCTGGTTTGAGGGGGGCGCTGATTTAAGCCAGGGCGCTCATAAAATTTCTCAGCAGTCAAGAGGGGCGCTTATTTGAGGAGGGTGCTCATTTAAGCCCCGGCGCTTTTTCAGATAATTGCGGTAATAGCAGTGCACAAGTTTCACGTCTGCTTTACTGCGGGAAAATCATGTCAGTGTTTGGGCATACTGGGTTTCGTTGATTTAGGGCGCAAAGACCGGTATCCGATCGTACCTATCATCTATTACTGACGTCTGCCGTTCTCCCTGTGCGTATCCTCGTACCTTCATCTGTCACTGACGTCTGTCATTCTGTCCTGGATCAATAAGTTCTGCACAACGTTTTGTTTGTAAAGACCATTTCAACACTTGAAAGCCATACACTTGATTAAGCTGCTGATTATTTGATCGCAGAAGGCGAGAAGTGCTTAACATTTTAACTGCATGCCAAGCAATTGTTCCTGAAAAGTTATATGACAGTGCGGGAACTAATAATTATTCCACAGCGAGGGAAATATGAATCAAAATGACCATACTTTTCACTGAAACATCTGTAGTTTCCTTAACCCAAGCACCAAATATGCAAATGAGTCACATGCATTACAATTTATCTCTACCGATCAGAAGCCAAGAAGACCTGTCAAAAAACCACTCAGATGCAACACATAACATGTATGCAGCATGCGAATCAGCAGCGAATATCAATATGCTTGATAAGTTTCCTTCAAAAGTGATTACTGACTGAGCATCAACAATACCTGGCAGGTAAGCAGTGATCAAGAGTCGCATTGAACACGCAGTTTGAACATAACTTTTTTTATTCTCTGCTTCTGACATCATGAGTGATCTACAGTAGCAGCTAGTGAGAGTGTAGCAAGGCACAGGAAACTTGTTCATAGTCATAAACTTTACTTGCTGGCATCTTAGGATACAAGCCAGCTTAGAAGCTCAAACTTTATTTTCGAGTATTATTTGTGCAAGTTTGGGTACCTAAGAAGTTTCAGGTAAGTAGGAGAATGCAAGAAACCGATGAATTTTCCTGCTCTACCATCTACACCGCAAACAATTGAGCATGAACTGTGTGATGGCTCAGAGTGGATTATCTCAGAACAACTGACATTTGGTGACATATGCCTAAATATTTTGACTTGTCATTCCTCCTGTCAACTATCACAATCGCCTTACATGGAAAGAGGAGAAATTGATCTGGAAAACAGCGCCTCAAAATTTGAAGTTTGTTCCTGGTTCGTACATTACACCCTATTTAAGTTAACTTGCATGTGGCTTGGCTAAGTCAGACTATGACCAATGATCATAATGTATCATATTTGAGGAATGAAATTAGATATGAAAAATTTGAGATATATACAGTTTTGTGGCCCAATGTATATTGAATCCAATGAAATAAAAATTGTTCGCAACCAGTGCAGGGGGATTAAAATCACAATAAGGAAATTGGTCATCAAAGAAGTCACGTGACAAAGAAGAACAAAGGAAATCTAAAATTCAAATTTCTTTTACTAAATAGGCGAAAGAATCTCTAGACTTTCACATGAGTCACTGAAAATGGTCTGAACCAAAAGCAATTTGATCATGTTGAGCATTTTGAGACAAGCATTCCGTAACCCTTTCAGTATCCTTGATATGTGAAACATGATAAAAAAGCTAGATAAGTACACATCAGCACTACAAACTATTAAGGACAACCTAAATGTTTAAGATTAATTCAAGTTAACCTATATTTTTAAAAACATAGATTCTCTTTCAAGACTTATTGAAAAAACAACAGGAATAAAACAAAGAAATCTGAAACACTCTTATCCTAGCTTCTTTGTACTAGAATACAGTTGTAAGATAAACACTATTGAGGAATAACTAAGACAGCTACAAAACTACAAGCAAATACATTAACCAGAAACCTTCAGAACCTTCAGCAGGGGTCAAAATAAGGTCCAGCAACAGGACATTTCCGGATGAAAATGCAAAACATCCGGATGCTTATGGAGACAATTTCTCTAAAACATCCGGACAGTTTCCACTTTGGCACTTGTGTCACCAAAGCCTTTATTGGTAAATCTCGATTACATACGCATTGATCGTAAAACGTCTGGATGCTCTAAATTTCCTTATTTTGACCCCTGTTCAGAAATCAGAAACAGGTATACTCACATTTTTCCCTTTAATCCATTCGGTGGCAAGTGAGCTTGAGGCAATGGCAGATCCACATCCAAATGTTTTGAATTTGGCATCAACTATCTTTCCATCGTCATCCACCTTTATCTGAAAATAGAAAATCAGATAAGGTTCATCGCAAAGCAATGTCAGTGAAGTAAGTCAGTATTTCTATATGGGTTGCTTGGTACCAGGGTTACAGGAGTGCAAACTAATTAGATATGACTTTAAAAAAAAAGAAATGAACAGGCTAGTAGGTGCGAGTATGATTCATCAGCATCCTGAACATTCTATCACATGTGTGTGCGATAAATAAGTCAAGACTCAGGAAGTGTCTATCCATCCATCCATGCAAGTGTTTACCTGAGGAGATTTGGTATAATTGCACTATCAACTACTTTTGTTGGAATGGGATTGTTGCAACCCTTTGTCATTTATTAGGTACACAAGAATATTTGGTTAGCAGATAAACAGCATGGTCTAGCTCTCAGAAAAAAATAAAATAAAACTTCTGCTCATAAATATTCATGACACAACATATATAAATGTTAGTTGATTGAATAGTTATTGTAATATCTAATCGACGAATTCTTTAAAGGGCGCAAACTAGAAGCATGTCTCAACCGTAGCAGACAATTGAGCATAACATTGTATTTTACAATTGAAATATTGCGATTAAGACTTTAGGGCCATGTTAAGATGATAATCAGATATGCCTAAGCGCTTGTGTCTAACAAATTATGACGCATTGGTGCTTTTTACGGAGCTCTATCCACATCATTTCACTTTATTTTTCACCTCGACTTCATTTCACTGTGAAACTTCACCTAAACGCTAAAATTAAAATTTCTGCCCATAAATATTCATGACACAACATATACAAATGTTAGCAGATTGATCATTCATTATAATATTAGATCAAAGAATATTCCGTAGTGTGGTTAGTCCAAGCATGTCCAACTGAACAGCATTTCGTAGCAGACAATCGAGCGTGGTATGGTATTTTACAATCAAAATATTACGATTGCGACTTCGAAGGGGGTGCTTTTGATTTATTCAAGACAATTCATAAAATGCCCACCGCAAGCCTTCCTTTGGGAGTGCTTAAGTAGCTTGCCTCCTTTTCTATTTCACTCATTAATGTATATCCGATTATTAAATTATCATGGCCTAAAGAGGTAGTACAGATTTTCGAACGCAATTGTTTTTTGGAGTGCTTAAAAAGTTTACCGGCTTATTATTTTACCCATCTACACATTAGCCTTCCTGTCAATCTCCAGGACTTTCCAACTTCGTACAAGACATTTCTGTGGTAGGCTACATGTGTATCATATCCATCTCATAGAAATGGTCATACTATGCTGGGTAATTGAGCCAGACGAATGGTCTTCTGCAATGCAGGTGAGGAGGATTGCTAATTTTGATATCAAGCCATCTGAGGCATCTACGACCAAATCTTTCACTCCACATTACAGACGATTAACTATATACATATGGGATCTACAAAAAAAGCAAATGCTAGCTCGAAGGAGAATTAATATCTCCAGGGAAGTTATGATGCTCACCTTCCAAATGGTTAACATAACATCACTTTTTGACTACACCAAACTCGCAAGGGAGTCCACCCTTCCTCTCAGAAAACCAACTTCCATTAAAGCTACAGCCTTGAAATTAGAACCACTTATTCTTGCCCATATGAGGGAGAAGTGCCAAATTTTGGTCCCACAGGTGGCCTGGTCAGCAAATTACACACATTTGCAATTTGCAGACAGGCAATACAGTTTTCCATATGAACAAACGAGTTTCTAACACCTGTATTGCGAAGAATGATAATTCGCTGGTATGTCAATTGCTTTGCAATGGCTCTGATAGTAGAAACCATACCAATGTCGAATTTCGGTGCTACCACATGAACGTGATCTCGTGAATTTGCATGTACGGTTCTGTAGACGTGGTTGGGTAGAAGCTGAGATAGAGTTGGTTGTGAAAGCAGATTGATGTTACTTCTAAACGTAGAGCTAGGCTTGAATTCGTATCCAGCCAAGCAAGGCTTAGTTTTGTAGAAAGCTCTGAGCAAACATAGGGGAACTAGTTGAGGTTATTTTAATTTTTCTATTTTTAGCCATCCTGATTCATGCTTGAACTCTATTTCCCACCAATGAGTAAAACCACAGCATGCTGGGTCAGTTCATCTGTTTTTCAGATTTAGCACAGAACAGGTTCTGCATCACAACCATAGCTGTCCCACAGAAAACTGTGTCAATTTTCTACCGCCCAGTGCGGAAAGACCGACCAAGATGGCAACGAGCGAGACGACACTAATTTACGAAAAATCGTATCAACAAAACATTGCCGACGTTAAAAATTAGCGTCGACGACATTTTCTTACCATTTCTTTCATATTAGAAATATTCTGATCACCCATTAGTTCTCCTTTACACCAAAGATCATTGAAAACAGTTGAACATACGTGAAATAATACAGGGTTCTGGGACCCGATGCACTGCTTGTCGGACTCAATGAAGCCCCCAAGTGCCGGTCCAATGAGACCTGTTCATATTTGCCTTGAAAACTTCTCTAAATGGTACTCCTAATAACTAGCTTCCTTTGTTCAAAAATCATGACCTGGTCATTAAATAAAGATCTTCTTTAGACTTCACTCGTTCGCTTTGTTAAAAAATCATGACCTGGTCATTAAATAAAGATCTTCCTTAGACTTCACTCAGTAATGAATGAATAAATTCGCTAATTCGTTGCGAACCCATTGGGTAAGGACAAATGCGCTATCTGTAAAACAGTTGTGGGGGTGCCACCACTATCTGTCTCCTCGTGTAACTGCTGAAGGAATAGAAGAATGAACGAGATATGATAGCTACGCTTACCATATTCAGTGAAAATGTTGCTTGCACATAGAAAACGTAGCACAATTTTTAACAGGGTGTTTCTATAGTACAAGGTATCTACGTGGTTATGTATGCATTATGTCAACTTTGCTAGAAGTCAACTTTGGTAGCGTGCACAGGATCAAAATGATTCTGCAAAGTGTCAAATGTGTCGATTGCGATTTTAGGATAAAAACAAAATGGTAGAGCAGTTGTAGCACTAGAATGTAGCAGGTTCAGAACCAGTGAGGGCGCGCACAGTGTTTCTTCAGAAAACAAGGATTATGAGGATTGTTAGCTGAGGTCATCAACAGTATCTACTTATAGGAATAGGTATGAACAATGAGTATTTGCTTTAGTGCAGAGATAATTTACTGTCATTACCTATATGTTCTTGGACATGGCAGAAATTTTCTAATTTTCGAACTCTGCAGGAGGCAAAAACCTGAAAATCTGGCAAAAAATGACATTACCCCGTGTCAGAAGATGGCCATGTGACATCCCGTCATGAAACTCCCTGTTAAGATGCACAAGTAAATTCTGTTGAGACTTGCAAAGCTTCAGCTGTTTTTTTGTAGTAAAAAATCTTAGACTAGGGCAGGGGGTGGAACCACACCCCCTTGTTATGTTAACTGTTAGGACACTGTTAATTAAAAGCTAGATCATCGTTCAGCACGCGCATTGACCTGCATTGTCATAATTACAGCATGGAAAGAAATTATTTCCCAATTACAACTTTTGCTGCAGGCAGGCGTGAATTCTTTCACCACTTGAGTCATTGCACTCTAAGGATACTTTTAACCCTTGGAGAGCATTTTTTTCTTGAGCCTGTTATTCACTTCAGAACAGGCTGTGTGACATCATATAGAGATAAATACATGAACATTCCACACCTGCTTCATTTCCTATGATTTCAGACTAATATAGCCATCTGCTCGCAGTAAACAAAGAAAACAATTGGAAAACTAACCATACTTCTTCGCAGAGCTCTAAGTCCCCCCACGTTTAATATTTTCTCACAGCACTTATCTCATATGAACTGTCTAAGATGAAGCTTCAAAACGATGTCAGCAATTTTTTAGATTTTCTTTTGTTCTTGAGCTATGGGCCTACATTCCTGAAATTCCTAACATTTTTTCAGGAGTTTTGAAAATTTCAACTTAAATATAACTTATGATCAGGGCAATTATAGAGAAAACGCCGACAACGTTTGGTAGGCCCTGTTATAACCTTTCGAACCATGTACCATTTGTCCAGGAAAACAGAACTGGAGGGGGGGGGACTTAGAGCTCGTAGATAGTAAAAAAATATCCGTTTTTCTCAGTTTTGTTTACTGCTTCATAGCAGGTGGTATGCAGGTGGCATGGCATCTTACTTTTGGCTCTTTCAAAAGCTTTGCTACCTGGTCTCAGAAAACATACACAAGAAACAAATTTTGGACAATTCACTGGTTAGCTGTAATGCGCAGCAGAGTTCAAATGGCAGAAATGTTTTCTGAGGGTCAACAGTATCCTTAATCCCTTACACAATCTGAAGGGCATGTTGACGGGCCTTAACTATTCAGACGCAATAGTTGTTTATGTAAATTGCTGCTCGCCAACAGCTGTAGACAATCACGATATTCGAACACCGAATGAAAACCGATGCATTGTAGATCAACAAAACCCTCAGCTTCCACTGACAGATTCTTTTTTCCCATCAACATGCAACATACGAATCTGGCTTGAGAGGCAACTAGTCCAATTACATAGTCATCTGGAGCGGAGCGAGTCTACTGGACTCGCATGTCATTATTACTGTCCTTGCGTAAACAATCGTGACCCACAGTGTAACGATTTGAAAATACCATGCGCTTTATCTTTCACACGAAACCGTGAAACAAGGAGCCTTGTCTGGAGTATTTTCATAACGGGGTCTGTATGACCTACTGACGAAAATATTAATAATTGACAATTACCGCATTGCGCATCTGCTCTGCTAAACTCACCCTAACAATGATCTAGGTTGTGCCTTAACAGTCGATAAGTATGATCTGACGATGACCTGGACAGCACAGGCCAACTTACAAGCTAGCAACCAGAAGAAACCTAATAAAACGCTATTACATGGTAACCTGTATATGGAGAAAACATGAGATGCACCTCTGCAACTGGGACCACCAATGGCAATCATCTAAAAGGAGAAGTTCTGGGAAATTAATTGTTATCAGCAGTTGCTAGAGGAACCACAAAGAGTTAACTTTCTGATCCAATTTAGACTGGCAATTCCTACTGTTGCCAAAAGTTTTAACAAGTGCCTTCGAATTTTGAGTTAATTACACAGTCCGCCTTGTTCAACCAGACCAAGGACTTTCCTCCACTCTTTGAAATTCCAGAGTTATTTCTGTTGCTTTTTCTGGAAAATTCAGAAGCATAATAAAAATTTGTGCATTTTTAAGCAAAAAAGGGCTTTTGCAGTCTTTTATGCTGTTGTTAGTTGTATGTCTTGTCAAAATCACAAAAACTAGGATTCTTTCCATCATTACGGTTTAATTATTTTTCAATTTACGCATTCAGCTGTGTTTCCATTTTGCATTATTTTCAGTTGTATGCTTTGTATGCACTCCATTGCCTCCCTCACAGCTTCTCACATGAAGGTCCAATGCCAGGAATCGTATAACAACATCAGTATTAAAGAAATTGGTACCATGAGACAATGCAGCATGTACATATGTGCTTAATAAACCATAAAAAATTTTGCACTAAGAAAATTGACATGGTGGAACAAAGAGTAGCTGGAAGCAGATTGGCACTCTAGACTTGCACCTACAATTTGGGTTGGCATTCTCTTTCTTATGAATAAACTATATAAATCAATGAAATATACACTAGATTACATGTCAATATAATTGTAAACAAAATCTTTTTCCTATGTCCATATCCTTATAGGAAATAAAAGCCACAAAACTGAAGTAATAATGTAGCGGTGGTAGTAATTTTACATGTGTTAAGCAGTGAATCTCTAATAAACACCCCTCTAGAGGGGGGCGTCTATTCGAGAGGGGGCGTTTATTGAAAAATCTCCTGAAAAAGGGGAGCGTTTAAAAGAAGGGGGCAATTAATCGAACATATCAAGTACAAAGATAAAGCCCTAATATGGCATCACAGACAAGATAGAAAAACTTCTCATAACCCCAGAATACTAGAAGTTTTCCTTACAGTGTTTCTTTGCGGAACTTTCCCATAATCCGTCACACGACATGTTGGAATAGAACAATAAAACCGAACACTAGAAACTAGATTCCAGCTTATGGCGTACAAATATATAAATGATTGACTATGAAGGGAAACCCCATTCATGCTTGGAGTACATTCGTAATAGATTCGGAGTGAAGTTCAGTATAACTAGCCGTGAATACACCGAGTAGTCTTGCCAGTGAATTAGGTGGTTATTACTAAGCTCGACTTTCCCCTAATCTGTGACACAATAAATACAATAATAAGTAACTTTCTCCAAAGAGTAGTTTCTCTTGAATCCAACTGATTCAGCCACGTCCGACAAGAAGGAGAAATGATGATCTAGAGTAACTAATTCACATAAACAAATCCTCAGACTCTAGTTACGTCAGCAGAGAAATACTTTTTAAAAACCCTAACCCTACCTGAAGCTTCATTACATCACCACAAGCAGGGGCACCAACTAGCCCAGTTCCAACATCAAGTGCGTTCTTATCAAGCGAACCAACATTTCGCGGATTTTCATAGTGGTCAATCACCTACAAACAGAAACCAGTATATACATCAATGAAAACCACTTAACTTCACAATTGCTCCATAATGAAAATACAAGGCTTGCAAGGGTCAAATTAACTAAAAGAGCTGACCGCAAAAACTTTGGCTTTGCATCATGATTCTGTAAAACCAGCAGCCCGTCTTTCTGCTTCATAATACTTAAAATCTAAAACATTCCCTCTGTCCCCCAGGCGCTATCTGAAAATCAGAATGGTTTTCTTCTAAGATATAGCATATCTACATGCCTAAGGCCATGATAAATTAATAATCTGATATGCGTAGATGAGTGAAACAGTGAGGCCGCAAACTTTCTAAACACTCGAAAAAAAGACCGGAGGGCGATGTTTTACGCATTGTTTTAAAAAATCCGTAGCACCCCTTTGAAGTCACAATCGCAATATTTGGATAGCAAAATACCGTACCAAGCTAAATTGTGTGCTACCAGACGCTGTTCCATTGAGACATATTTGTACTGAGCACACTATAAAATATTCGTCGATCAGATATTACATTAACAAATCAATCTACGAACCTTAATATACGTCGTGTTATGAGCACTTATGAACAGAAATTTTATTTTCAGACTTAAGGTGAAGTTTCCCAGTGAAATGAAGAGGTGAAAAATAAAATGAAATAATGCGGCTATAGCTCAGTAAAAAGCACCGCTGCGGCATAATTTCGTAGACGTGGTCCCTTCTCATATCAGATTATCAACTCAACATGGCTTAATTCCATCCAGAAACATATTTTTCTGTTTTCTCGCGATCAGCTGAAGCTATACCCACCATTATTTATTTATTTCCAGTACTTGCTATAGTAGTCCTGGCACAAAACTGAATTATTGCCAATTACCTACTGATTTTTCTGGATGGTGCGACATGCCGAAAACTTTGCCTTCATTTAGCAGGCCAGGACTTACATATATAGTTCTCAATTTTGCTGAAATATGTATCAGCTTTATGTAGTCGCTAGAACTAGATTAAATTCTAAATATTCGCATTTTGCACAGAGTTTCGAGCATGTGGACAGGAATAGGAGCAACGTATCTCAAACTTTAGCAAGAAAATCAGTCTAATCATACGGCAACCAATTTTTTTCTTGCTTAATGGAATAAGGCTAAAATTTCCCTGGTTCTAGGCAAGTTTGCTTTGCCACAGAGTGTTTCATCGGTCCAGAAATTCAGAAAGTGCAAAAAATCAGATGGAATTAGGCGTAAGTACGCTAGCTATAGTAGCATGTAACTTAGCTACATTAGGTTATTTGTATAAGCCATGACCACCGTGTCTTTGAAAAAATGAAACGTCCTTTGACTTCGGTCTGTCGGTAATGGCAAAAGTCAGTAAGTAGCTAAATACCTGAGAAAGATTAGCGTATCCCGCCCACATACCGCCACTGTCTTTATACCGCCATCCGTAAGAAAACATCCATAAAAACCAGTTACCGGTAGTTTAGCCTCCGGATTTGTGTTGTTGTTACACAATGTACATACGGCCAGTATTCCAGGACATCCTTCATGTCACTACAACAGTAGCCATGATGGTACATAGCGTCCTCCATGGTGTCAACCCCCCCCCAGAAAATCAGTCCCCACCCCTTTCC
>JAOBRC010429123.1:0-12143 GCA_027575255.1 Scolionema suvaense
AAATTTTAGGCATTTACGGCAGCTTCGATCTGCTGCCGATGAATGCCTAGAATACTCGGCAGATGCAAAAAATGTTCTGGCAACTTACTGCCTAATCTTGCCTAGAATTCTCGGCACATACGTTGGACTGCCTAAGATCTTAGGCATATCTTCGGCAGCATGCCGATGATTCTAGGCATTTTCGGCAGCTTCACTTCACCGCCGATAAATGCCGAGAATGCCGAACTTTCTGCCGAAGATTTTGTGACAGGGTAATCTTATCCCTTCCCGTACCGATCCCGACTATAGTCGGGATGGCATGGGGAGGGAATTAAATTGAACTGGGACCCCTAGGTGGACACGAGCGTCGCGACCTATGGGTCCCGTTAGAACCCGAACCAACAAAGTTCAACCCTTTAAAAACTATCTCCAAAAAGGACCAAATCTGGTGAAAACCGGCTTGTAGGCTCGGCACGGGAAGGGTTAAAGCAATACAACGGTCAAAAATGATATTCAGCTCATGGATCGAACATGAAAAATGATGAAGTTTGGTTTTTGTTTGAGGTGAAAAGCTGCAGCAGTTGTTCTAAAATCTTGCTTCTGATTCACATAAAACTATGACATCACTTATGTATGACCATCACTAGGGACACTGCTGGCTATAGTAACCAACCAGTTAAAGAATTCTAGAGATGGTATATTGAACACATCTATGGTCTGAAGAAAGTAGAGTAATCAAACATGTTCAGCTGTCCTTAGATCAAGCACAATACAATCCCATTTATTCAGTAATTTCATTGGTCATAACCCATGTCATGCATAATTACTGTTCCTAAGAAAGATGGCAGAAACTTTGCAACTAACGTTAAAGGCCTGGATCTTGTGAATGAAAGCAGCTTTTCACATCAAACAAAGACCAAAGTTCCAGAATTTGAAAGGACTTTTCATTTTTGAGCGTTGTATTGCTTTAAAACAAAAAATTGACCTAGCAAGCTCTAGCCACGTGCACTGCATGCAAAGTTAAAAATTGATAAAAAATCGTCCAAAACCTGTCGTAGCAACTAATTCACTGGGCCGATTGGCTGCACTGAATCTGGTGCAAATTTTCTATTCTTTTCAGGAGAAACATGTGTTTTTGGCTAATAGCATGGACCTGAAGGTGTTAATGAGTTAACTGAATTTTATGTAATAAAATCAACCGCATGTAGAGCTTCACTAAGTTTGCTTTTTCCAGTTCATTCCTAAGACAACTTTGTGGTGCAGTTTGATGTCATCGTAATATTCGAGTCCAGAACTTCCTCACACCTGGTTGTAGAAACTGAAAGGTTGGCATTGAGGAAAGAATTAAATTGGCCCTGAAATTTGAGAAAAATAAACAAAATACAATGGAAGGTGCTACTATCATTCCAGCATAATTATTTCTTGAGATTTGTTCTCCTGCAAAATCCAATGAGTGATCGCAATTGTGCAGAATGAATAATGAATAAATGACGAGAATGGCCATCAGTCTTGCGTTAAAGGTAGGGTAAGGTCAGAAATGAAATTTTAGCAGTGGATAGTATACACCAAAACATGACGTTTAGTTTTTATTTCATGGCAAAAGCTTGTGTAGTTTGGGAGATATCGAGTGCCAAAGTTCAGTCGCTACAATCTAGCTTTTAATTATGCATGATGTCACTTGTGCACCAATCAAATAATCCAAAACTTGTTCCCAAACCGCTCAATATTGAATGGCTTTAGAGCATTTTTCTTTCATTTTATCATAAAGCTGGATATTATGTCAAAGATCTGTTTGAGGAAATATATAATCTTAATATAGGTAATGGGTTACTAAAGAAGTGGAAATGCTTACCAACAGTACATCCGCGACATCATCAAAATCAACATGGTAGCAACTGAACTTTGAGGCTCGATATGTCCAAAATTACTCAAGCTTCTGTCATGAAACAAACACCAAGTTTTGAAGGTTTTCTTTGCATGAATATTTTCCACAAATTGGATTAAAATGGTCACAAATGGTTCAAAATGATAAAACTTCTAGAAATACATGCCTTTTCTTGAAGGTATCTGAACATAACCATGGACTTATCAAGTACTGCTTCAACTTCTTGTTCCGATAGCTGTAAGGACAAAGAAAAAGGGAAGTCAGAAAGGTTCATTCAACACAGAATTACTATGAGTAGCACTTTAACTAAACCAATCAGGGCCAAATAACCAGATTTTACGTAAAATTTCCAACACAATTGGACAAGGGTACTGTAGCAAGGAAAAAGAAGAAATTGCAGACTATTGCAATAGCAAAGCACATAATTTAAAAGAACAATGTGGTATTAAAAGCACTGATATCAAACAATTAGACTCCATACTGTCCACGAAGCAAGCAAATCAACTTCGTACAAACAGTATTAAAAAAAGGACTTGCTTCTGGGTACGTTAGATTTAGATTTTTACATGTCCAGAAAGCTTCCAAAAGTAAGGAAGAGCTTGCTTTCCCCCATCTTACACCCAGCAGGAGAGAAACTACCCCACACCTTCCACACGCATAAAAAATAACATCAACAGGCACTACTGTACTTCATGCACTAAAATGCATTTAAACCATTCTAAGTTCGTTTCCTGGATAATTGAAAGTAGCACACCTATCAAAAGAGAAGGAAAAAAAGAAAAACAACAACAGAAATCAAACGACTCAAGAAGTCTGCTCATCATCATAAGTGAGACAGAAGCGTCCAAAGAAGCATATACTCGCTAATACAGGAAGAACTTCAGCATTCATGAAAACACAAATTAAATGTTCCAAACCAGTCACACAAATGCCTGGGCACATAGAGAACTTAGGCCCTGGGCGCACAGATCTTGGAATATCGCTAATCATAATTTTTAGAAGATTGAGTGCGGGAAGATTCAAGTACCTCATGAATTTTCTGACTTGGTTCGATTAGTGGAGTGCAAAACGATCGGGTGCACAGGCGCAAGTCCAAGTCTGACTTTCAATTTACAGGCGTTGTTTCCAAGATATATATATATATATATCTCAGGGCATGCACTAATAAAGCAGGTAAACAGATTATACTGGTCATTTGGCAAAGATGAAAAACAAAGGTAGTATTAGTCTTGGTTCTGCATCCCATTGTAGCAATGATTTTATTGTCCCTAGTCATGCGCTAGTGCTGCTTGCGAGCTACACTTCGGCTCTCTTTGATCGTAGTGAAAAACAGTTTTGTTTCTTGACTAGGGCAAAAAGTCGGGCGCACGCAGGGAACGATGACCAGCAGCCAACGTTTTGTTCTCAGAACAAAGCCAACCATGGGAATTCAAAGTTGGATTCAAAGTCACAACTTATATCTCTGTGCGCCCAGCACCTCAGTACATAGAGAAAGTTGCTTTTAATATACTATAGCATTAGCAGCACCTAGTAGTGCTCTTGTAGGATAAAAGATACCCTGATGATGATAAATCACCAAATACACTAAATACTGCATACCGCCATATCACCTCATTATGTACTGTATAAACAAACAACTTCACTCAATGTACCGAGTCCCGCCGTACATCACACATATCACATATTATCGCATCTATAAATAGTTCAGCCTCGTACAAATATTTATATGTCTAACAAACCCCTTTCGATCCTTTCTTCAATTTATCATCAATGAAAAGAGAGAGATATTCCGGAGACTTCGAATTCAAGTTCAGGAAATTTTCAAAATCCTAAAACCAAATAAAACCAACAGGTGAAACTTCAGCAATGCAGAAACACAAAAAATGAATCACAGCATAACAAAACATCATGTGGCAAAGGTCCAATTAACTGGGAATGCAAGAACAAAGCACAAAACATTAGGTCCAAGGAAGAGTGAAACCTTGTGTGTCACCGACAGGTAAAGGACTACAATCATTAATGTAAAGACATACAGGGGTATTTATCACTAACGAAATAATGCCATCACAAATGGAGATCTTTTCCTATGAAAGTAACTCACTCATCATCTAGCAAGACATGCCATCGAATTGAAAGCAGTATTATGACTTCTCGTACCAACTGATACTTTATAGTAAAAGCATTTTTCCGCACAAACTAAGAAAAATCTGATAACTTACCCCTGATATGGTCTGCTTAAACAAAGTGTGCTGTGCAAACGAGTTATCAAGGAATTGATCAAAGCGCTCTTTTAAGTCCAACAGTTTCTGAAATTGAGGATGAACAGATTGAAATTAAAGAACAGAATAATGTAAGACATGAAACAGGAGCCATACATAAATATAATTCAACTATATACGAAGTAAAAATTTGGAATAGATGTTTAACTATAGTCTGCAAAAAATGCTCTTGCTCTAAAAGATGGTGCGAGCCACTAAAGCTTATTGATTAGGTATGAAAAAATCAACAAAGGGCATCAGGTCAAGCCTTGCAATCAGAAGAGAACCATGTCCACAACACTCCTAAATATTGATCAAGAGTAAGCAGTTCAGAAACATTTTACTAATCCAATCATAATGGAGCTATGGCTCTGCCATTCCCCAAATTAGTTTAAACAGAAAATTGGTTTCTCTGCAACCAAGCCAATTCATAATTTTAAGAATGCAGCATTTTGCAAGAACAACACTCCACAAGTTTCTAGACAAGGTCCAAACTGACCAACATACACTCAGGTCAAATATGACTTAAAGCACCTGTACAAATGTTATTGCATTTTTTCCTTCTGAATCTTCGTCTTCCATCACAATAGCTCGCCCTTGTTCCCGTAAGTACACACTCATAGCATCACACATTGACTTCAAGCCATTTTTCACTCTCAGAAATAGTCGATACATGCAGCCCAAATCTGAAAGAACAAAGTAAAGTTCAATTATAGCGTCTTTCAGGAAATATCCCGCATTGAAAGTTGTTACGAATGGGAACTTCAAACTATGCTGAATTTATCACCAACAATGCTAGTACTATTTGCTTACATGTCGAAGTTTGGACGATTTTCTTCCTCCTGCAATGATTGGTTGGAAAAACTTTGTAATTGTGTTCAACGCAAGATGTGATTGTTATACCCAGTATCAATGTCACCTCAGTTGAAGTGATTTTACTTTGCTTTTGGCATGTGTTCTGTCCACACATTGACAGAGTTATCACCCTGTTAACAGGGGAGTGTAGATTTTATTTCCTTCAGTTCAGGGAGATTTCTCTGCTCCAAATCTTCTCACCTCCACTGATGTATTCAACTCACTTGTGTTTTGTAATTACTCTCCACCCCAACCCCCTGATTTTGTGTTTAAATGAAATTAAATCAATGAAACATTTTCTCTCTTCTTCAATAGTTTGGCAAGGCCCTACTAAGGTTATGTTCGATGCAAACAAATTGAAGTTTGTAAAGAAAGAAGTACCTTTCAATTTTGACACCTATTTCCATTTCATCTGAAATAAACAAGCAACAGTGTTCATAAAACCAGACAAAGAGTGGGGGAGCTATCCTAACCTGCTCGCAAACTGTTAGAGAAATTCAGCTTCTCTCTGTCTGCTCACTTAAAGACGCCGTGCTGCTTGGAGAGATTCGTTTTAAGCAGAGAGAAGTGATCAAGCTGATCAACAAATTTCAAAAGGAGATGATGGGCCACCTGTTCAGTGAAATAAAAGAGATAGCTGGTTTTATTATGAATTGCATGACCTTTTGTGAAGAGAAGAATCAAAGCAAGTGGTGTCTACAGTTGCTCTAGTGTGCGAAGTAGAGAGTGTGGCAGCAGATGATAGCTGAGAGAGGAAGTGTGGTTTGAATCGTCGATGAGGATCTTGTTGAAGAGTATTGTGTCGGACAACGAGGTAGCAGTACTTTTCGGCATGCATTGGCTTGAAATCTCATATGTATCATCCTGGTATGTACAAGTGCTGTTTGTTGATATTTCGAACTGTTCAAGATAGATAATTTACTGACCAGTTCATCCATCACAGGTGTCTTTAAGTAAGCTCATGCAATCTGCTACGTCAGTTTGAATTCAATACCCTATTGAGCAAATGGTGCCGCCACCTGCCGCCATGCTGAGCTGATTACAATAAACAAATTTGAATCTTGGCGCGCATTCCAGCTGTTGCTATGATATGCAGAATAATTAGTAGCTGTGCATTTGCCTTGTTTTCGTGAAATCTTGCTAATTTTTTAACAAGCTGCATAACATTAGCGTCCAATGTTAGCAGACCTAGCAAACGGGTGAAGTGCGCTAGGTCTGGGAGCAGGCTAGAGTTATCCCCAATTCCTTTGCAATATTTGGACTAAATCTTCAAGCAGACATGCCACAGGCTAAGGTGTTTTAAACCTCATTTTCGTAACATGCACTTTATGCACCAACTAAAGTCAGATATCCAATTTATATGAATTGCAGAATCCTACTTCTACTTCTTTCTCAAAGTCATCACTATGATTATCTTTAAATCATTTTTGTTTCCAATCAATGTTGATGACACCATCAGCAATTACCAAGGAAAACATACCATCATATTTACTGTTCTTCAACATATGCACCACACCAGAATTTTCCATCTAAATAAGGATCATGAAAAAGAAATTTAGGTAAAGTACAACTTCTTGATAAACTACAGGCCAAAATAGGGGGCATGCACACCAAAGTTGTAACATCTCCCGGCTAATTAAGGTACAATTGTTGAAAGAATAATAATTAAAACCAGAGCATTATATATTCTCCCTAACAGTTGATTTGTATTTTATGAATATGCAAGCTACTATACTGATTGAGCAATTAAGCATAAAACCTAGGGGTTTTCCGAATAGCAAATCCTATTGTAACGCGTTTCGCCCTCTGGGCCTTTTATAACTTATTGAGAAATTGGGACATATAAATAACACCATATTTGTCTGGGAACTCAGTATTTGACAGTATTGACAGATTAACTGGTTTGTATTTTGTGTGTAAAATTCATGTTTCAATGCAATGGTTTAGAACACTGATGGTAAAACAGGTTCATATTTTGGTGAGCACAGTCCCATGACACCAACAATTTGTCAAAGACCATAAATTGCAAACCATAAATCTACAGTAAGCGTCCTTTCCCACCTTTGCCCCCAAATAAGTTACAACCTACAAGGGCTCATCTTGTTCAACCATTCTAACCATTCCTTTTACTGTGCTACCTACAAGTTAGATCGTAGTCACGCTAGAAAAATCAATTTTAAAATCTAGCACAAGACATGCTTTGCTGCCTTCAGCATCTCCACATTCCAGTCATACATGGCATCTTTCATTTAGAATCAGCTACAAAACCAATCAATGAACATTCCATCGGGATAATTCTCTCAAAGTTGTGATGCTATAGTCTTGTACCACACACTTCTTTACTAGCATCGGCCATATTCAAGATTTCCTAGTGGTATTAGTATATAAATCTAATTTTTTTTCGACGTGTTGCAGAAATGAACTCATGTGCGAAGTCACCTGGACGCATAACCCAAAATGAAAATTGATGTATTATCAAATATAGTTCAATTCTGGTGAGGTAGTGGCAAGTCCCTGATTGGTAGGATTCACTGCACTCAAAATTTGGAGCGCACATAAGGTACGTACGGTAATAGTGTGGAATACAAAAGTCCGATATAGATGTTGAGCGTGTTGGAGACTGACGAGTGACTGGGCTACCATTTCATGTAATCAATATACAAAGTATTAAACACGCACCAATCAAATATAAACAAAAACTACCACTGAGTTCTTTCAGAAAATACCAAGTGATAAACTGGCAGCAGCGTGTAGGTAAAGCGTGAAAGAGTTTTGTGAATAGCCTGCTAAGCTTTATTAGTGCCATTTCAAGCTCCACCATTTGGTCGTGCTTTCATTGGACAAACAAATCTAAAGGCATTGCTTTCCAGTGCATCTAAACATCCATTTTGTAATGTACACAACAACATCCATACTCTCTGAATTATGACGTAAAACTCATTATCAAATACATTTACCGGCTGGATAAAAAAAATTATAATTGCATAGGTACTTGGATAGTTTGCAATTATAAGAAATCATTACCGTAATGCCTAGAGTAAGCTCCCGGGTGCTTATTTAATTTTTGGAGCTTTTAGGAGGGTGCTTATTTAAAAAACAGATTTACTAGTGGTTTTAAAAAGGAAATAATCCCCATGTTCTTTTGATGAAAACGATGCTAACAAAAATGAGATCTAAAACAAACTGTTGTCTTTAAGCACCATTTCTTGTCAACTCATCTTTCCGTAACTTTCTTGTCGAAAATTCGAATTAGCACTGGTTTCCAACAATTAAAGGGAGGGTGCTTATTTGAAGGGTGGGCCCTGACTCGAGGGGCGGCGCTTATTCAATAATATTACTTTTGGGGGGGTACTTATTCAAGGAGGGGCGCTAATTCGAGGGGGGGGCTTAGAGGCATTACAGTTTATGGATCAAATTATGAGGTACATAGAACTCTATTAATCAATAAATGCCTAAAATTCAATTATGTTGCGTTTTGTCATCTATAAGAAGACATCATTTACTGGCTGGACAAAAACCTGATCGCTGCACAGGTACTATGAGTTTGCAATTATAAGAAATCATTCGATGGATCAAACATGTCAAACAAAACTGATGAACAAGGAATAATACAACACTTACTTCAACAATGGTTTTCATATGTTTACAGATTAACTCCTCTTCAACAACCTATATGAAAAGAAAGAAGCTCTAGAAATATTGCATATTGCATGATTTGATTCAAAGAGCACAGTGCGTTATCGTGAACTGCATGAAAATGTATGTGAAAAGTGGTACTAGATTGTAAAGTAACAGAAATTTAAGATAACACAAAAGGTCTGAAGACACAACATCATTCATTTGTGTGAAGTGTAAAAATGTAGATGATATTGCCCTAGAATCTTGGTCCAGTTAACAGTAATTCCCTATACCAAAAGCTTTTATTAAAAAAAAAAACTAACTAGTATGATTTACAGACCAAGTGCATCCAAAAATGAAATGCAAAACAAATTTCTAATTAAGAGTTCAGATTTTTCTGTTTGGTTTTTTTTTAACTAAATGATGAAGAAACAACATGACTTATATCATAAGCGGCAATACACGAAGTAAAGGTTAACAGAATTCAGGAATACATCCTGTAGGGTGTGATACAACCTCCCTATGCAGGGTTTGCGAAAACTGTAGATGACAATGACAGACAAAACCCAGGGTTTGTTTTTCAAATTACAGAAATGGTGAACTTAAAGAAGGTACCAGCGAAAGGGAGGCAGCATGGTTGCCGAGTTTTGGCAACTCCGGTTTGGGGGGAGCGTTGTGAGCCCCCCGAACGTGTCCAGGGCAGAGCCCAGGAAGCTTTTGCTCCTACACACTCTTCATAGCTCCTGTTAGCTTAAAAATGTCACTAAAACAATTGCAGAAAACCTTACTTTCAAACAATGCATAAAGCAATGTGTTTCTGACTTTAGTGCCGATTGTTACGGAGATGTCAAGAGCGTAAAATCATGCGTCTATAATTTTTGACGTCTGCCTGGGCCCCGGTGAATTTTGAAGAAAGTAAAGATTGGGCGCCGGCAAAATTCGCCGTTCGCTGGCCCAAAAACGAAACCCTGAAAACCAACCAATAAAATAACAAATGGCAAAAAAGATACTTCTGAACTAGGCAGAGATGACATGGATCACACACACCACCACCCAGGGCACCAGCACTTGAGACTCTGGTAGTGGCTTTAAACATTTTTTAAGGGCTCAACACTCAGCTCTACCTAGGTGGCAGGATCACATGCAGTCACAACAAAAAACTGGAACATGAACACGAAATTGAAATTAAAATAAACAGAAGAAATAAAAGAAAACAAAAAAAGAACAATATAAATTAAAATAATATTAATTAATAAACAAACAAACAAAAAAAAAACATCAACAACAAATAACAATGCAGTTGGAATCCCATACAATAAAAAATCAGACAATTGCGCTATAAAAAAATTGAATTCAATTTTGATAACAAACAAACTTACTACAAATTAAAACAAGATAAAAGCACAGACAATGAAGCTACTCCGGGCGATCAACCTGAACATAGATGTAAAGATACGAGCTGGCATCAGAAATCCTAGACACGCCTGTCTTGACAACCACCACATCATTACACATAAACCAGCAGCCAGTCTTGGGCCATTGGATGTGTGCCAAGTAATGGCCAATGCAAAGTGCCAGAGTGGTAAATAATGGCCAAAAGATCAAATGCATGGGTAATTGATATGTCTTAGTCAATTCTCACTGGTACTTGTAGACAAGGCAATCCAGATGCGAGACAGGACATGTGTGATGTGTCTTTGGAGATGGTGCCGTCAATAACTTTAGATCGGATCACTTGCAAAACAAGAACCTTTCCCTAAGTTATGAAGGATGTTTCCTTGGTGCTGGTGCGGAGCGTCATGGAAAGAGGGCAGTAACAAGTATTGGTACCAAACAGGGATTCAGTCTGCAAAAGCAATTCAACAGAAGAATCAATAGTGATGTTGTCTGACGTAGTCTGGTATGTGTCACATGTTACACGGACATGTATGGTTGATCGAAACATCGCATCAGCAGTGGTACAGGAACATTTCAATTCTTCCAGGAATTCTTACCGACATGTTCTCCTTTCGGACTCCAGAGCTAGACTATAACGCTGAACGAGCAAACATTCCATACAGACAAATTTTTGCGATAAAAGAATGAACTGCTATCGATTTCTCTTGTTTCGAATAAATGACATGCGATCGCTGCTCATGTTCATCTAATCATGCAGATTTGGAGATGGTTACCAAGGTTTGAAACCTCGGAAGTTTAGATAGGTAAACAAAAACGGCGACAGTGGGAGGCAAGTGAGGCGTTCAATAGAAAGCACATCCCAGGTGACCGTAGGCGTGGGCGGAGGCAGGCTAGTGCGATCACACTCCTCTTATTGAGAACACTGCCAAGAAATTCCACGCTGAAGAAGATGCAGCATGTGTCTGTGTGCTGGGAAATATTCAATATTAAACATATCAGTCACATGTAATTTACTAGCAATTGTCCACATTTTCATCAGCTCGCATTTTTATCCCTCTCCTTTTTTCATCTCCTTGGGATATATTACCCATCGGTTTGTAAATAATAATTGACTCTTGGAGCATGCAACAATAACACTGGGCATACTACAGTATGGGAATCATGATTCAACCAGAAAGTCAACCTGATATTGGTTACTTATATCCCCTGAGAAGTTCCTTATTCCACATAATACAGTTTATTAAACTATTAACATCTGCAGTTCTACTCCCACTCAAATAATTCTCTTCCATAAATTGGGACAAAACAAAGTGTATGCCATGAACAGCTCATTTCTATCTTGCACAGCTTCAGCATCATGATAATGAATGACCAACCAACATGAAAAAAAACATTTCTACAAATATCATTGCATCAGAGATCTCTCCTATAAAAGGAAAGTCAAAAAATATTCATTCAGCATCTCTCAGGAATTTCCCAGCTCCTACTCAGGTCAGGTCCAACATCACATACCTGTAACAGGCTACTTGTCCCATAGAAGAAGCTAAGCACAAACATTTTGTTTTCAAAGCCATTGCAATAGTAAACCTGCTTCATGGAAACGTCTAATTTTCACAGCATTGGTTATACCTTAACAATTGCCCCTTCTGAGCTTGAATCCAGACAGTGCCGCGCACGTTCCCGCTCTTCATTGATTCTAGCCTCCACTTTATGAATATAAACAGAAGCGCTGTTTTCTGCCAAGAATTTTTCGCTTTCAAGCTAAAAATAGGAAACAATAACTGAGAGATTAACAAGACATATTTCTATGACAGATAGAAATTCCACAGGGCACAGCCATGCTATATCACAAATATCAAATACTGTACCAGTAGCTTCCTCACACGTATCTTGCTTGAATAAAACACAGATGCACAAATTCCAAACGGTAGAAAAAGTGTTTCGATAAATGTCTGACAATGAACAAGGCTCTTATTTCCTGGAATTTTTTTCTATAAGATCTGCCATACGTCTTGACTGTTAGTTACATAGGGGGCATCTGTTGCATTTGGGGTACTATATGCATACATATGAAAGTTCTAGTATTTCTGTTGGCACTAGAATACTAAAAGTGTGCTTTCTCATTTGTGTTGTGATAACGAAATGGTGTC
>JAOBRC010429234.1:0-12143 GCA_027575255.1 Scolionema suvaense
TTGTCAAACGCTTTTCTTGTTGGCTCGTTACTCAAATGCAGTGTAATTTTGTTCAAGGAAGATTATCTACAACAGAGTGTCATGCGTGTAGCCACCCATTTGGATGGTGATCTTCCAGTACTAACTGGTCTCAATGATCAAATCAATATGTCAATAACAGGCCATTACTGTCATAACGAGGCAAATGCAAGAAAGATATGAAATCATCAAACTCTGCGTAACTGACAGATTTGACCTTTTGGTTTTCTTCTTTTTATGCCCTCTTCTCCTATACCCTTCTAATGCAAAACCACGGGAACTTCCCAATGTATGTTGATGCGTATATTACTAATTACTGCAGATTCAAGTAATTTTTGCTTGTTCTTGTGTATGATCCTCCTTCTCTTGCACACCCTCCTGAAACATGTAAATGGTCTATTTACATTGTGCTTTTGGCTTCTATTGTCTGCATGCTTTATTTCTTGACAGATATTGATGAATGTGCAGGCGGCTTTGGCACCAACTTCTGCCATATCACGTTTGCAAGTTGCATGGATACAGATGGATCCTACACTTGCAGCTGCAACACAGGTTATAGTGGGGATGGAATTACTTGCACAAGTAAGTTAGCATCATTATACCAAAACTGTTGTAACTGATACATTAGAAAGAGTTTCATTGAAATGGCCATGTACTACCTATATATGAAAGGAACAAGATTAATACGTCAAATGCTAATCTTGGCTGCGTAGGTACTGTTAGAGGAATTGCCATTTTCCGTTACTTTTCACTGCACCTTTTGTTTCTCTTTTCTTTCTTTTCTGCAGTCTTAGTACAGATTGCAGACTGCATCATACATACTTAATGTTTTGTTTTATTTCAATCATCACATCAGTGTATAAGCCTGTTCGACTTTGTAGAATAGTTATCTGCTTTAGCTTTTATCCCAAACCTGTGCATCAACTTATCACAGTGAGCCTGAGCTTACCCCTGCAGGTTATTCCCTTTTATTTACTGCCTTTTTTATTTTAAATATGGATTTTTCAGTAGTGTGTGTTCAGATTTATTTATGCATTTGTGAATATAAATATGGTTGTAGATACTTATGTATTAATGTGTTCGAAGTAGGCTATTAAGCTATGTAGGTAGTATTCAATTCTTTAATGTTTTTTTACTTTTGGTGAGTGGACCTAGGTCAGAGAAATATGGGTGAGTGTCTCTGATTACTAGTTGTGCGCCTGTGTGTATCGTGGGTATGTGCATCTCCACGTATGCTAGCTGATGTATTAATGGGTGTGTCTGGTTGTGCGTCTTTGGTGATGTGTACCTGTGTATATCGCGTGTGCATCGATGGTAGGGAGCTATTTCATTGTTCATGCTTGTTCATTCTGATGTGTGTGTGTGTGTGTATGTGTGTGCATTGCTGTGGAGCTGTGTGTTACTTTTAATATTGTTTTGGTTGTGTTGTGTTTGCACTTTCTAATTTGGATAGGTTTCTTAATGTTTGCTTTGGTGCATGCACTAGTTGCTTCTTTCATACTCTCAATGCCTATACATGTAGCTCTATGGTGGGGAGGGCAGAGTTTTCTATACTCTGGTACGCTATGAGTGAAACTGAAAAAGACAGGACTGACCCAACCTTTGTTTTAAGTATCTTACAGGCGCCTGCAGAACTTGACCAGCTCTGATATTCTTATTAGTGTCCTATGTTTTCGATGTTCTAGATCTCCATGTTCTAGATCTCCATGAGCTTCTTCTACTGTGTTTGTCATCATCATCTCAAAAATGTTTTGTGACAACTCAAGCAATCAAATTTACTAGGTGGGAAACCTTAACGAAGAAGTGTTTTTATTTTACTTCTGCATAGAACTGTTCATATTGTAATTTCTACGAAACCATCATAGTTTGATCTGGCGATAAAATGCGTCCTGGTCCTAGTAGTTTTTGCCTATGCTACGTGGAACATCGACAATCTTTTAGCAAGGCATAAAGCTGAGATTCTGCTTAATGTTATAGCCGTAGCATACACACTGTACCTGAACAACTTGACAGAGTAGCCATTTTTTTGCCCTGCAAAAATTTGGGTGGCCTATTAGTCCCCCCTATGATTTTTGTGTAATATCTCAAGAAGTAGTCATACTATGACCATGAAACGTGGTAATTTTTCCTAAAATCTATCAAGGACTTCACAATTGCAAAAACATTTGTAATCTGATGCTTATTTTAGACGTGACATCATCATTTTTGACAGGTGGCAATGTAAAAAAACAATGAAATTTACAGATAAACATTGTTATAGTGGCGAAATATCAATGTAGGAATTAGGAATAGGTACTGATCGGTAAGGATCGATTCTAGGCAATGCTTATTGTGCAATTCTGTTGTTGTCTCGCAGCTAAAATCAAAATTTTGAAAAATTTGGCTTCAGAGCCTAATAACACAATTAATGAGAATTGCATGATTAACTTATGTCATTATTTATCTCTAACGATTATAGATTTTACGGGAGCTGGGCCTACCAGGCCCCTCAACCTATTTAATTCCAAAAAGCTCAACCTTTAAAGAGTTAAATATTGATCTATCATTTGTATTATTTCTCCTGTGCGTATGTCTTCGGCAGTTTTGTGCAATTGTACTACAAGCTCATGCATTTTTGTATCATTTAAATAGCATGAGATATCATGTTGTTCATGCTTGGTAGTATGAAGTTAGCCTCAGATTTGCAAATATTGCTAGAAATAGAGAACAGGTGTTACGTGAACTGTGTCTACACTTAAATTACTAATCGTGAATGTTTTTTATCATTATGTGGCAAATGAAAGCCGCAAGCCATGTCTGTTTTCCTCCTCCCTAGTGCTTTGCATTTGCTTACGTGTCCCTGCTGTATAGGGTTAACATGAGTGACGCAATCACAGTGAGAACCTAAAATCAACTGGTTATTGATTTGCGCAGTGCTCAGCGCGCAGTGAATCTTTAAAATGAGCTCTGTTGGCAAGAAGCCCAAAAAGGTCGGTGATATGGCTCGGTGGCCGTAAATTTTTAAGACTGTGTATGAAGAGGTTGACTGTGGTGATCAAGGCCAACACGTTAGTACATAGGGTACATGTGACGAACTCTCATATCATTTGTATGATATTAGATGGATTGGAACATCAAAACTTTTTTGAAAAGAGCTGGTAAGTATGAATGTGCAATGTTTTTGGCTATTGCGATTTTGTGAATTCTTTCACCCCCACCTATAATCTGAACCAAGACAGCTGAGGCAATAAATTTGCCTACAGAGTTAGTGGCCTGGGGGCAATGGAAGGTGTAAAAGTTATAGCCAAAAAGGTTGAGTAGTTCAGATTTTATGGCTATGGGCATTTGCACATCATTTCACTTTGTCGCAAAGCCAAAAGTGGGGGTTCCACAGACTAAAAATCCAATGAAATAATCTTAGAAGTATGAGTTATTATATATAGAGAGCTTCATTAAGACTTGTACTAACTTCCTCTATACAGTTTTCAACCAGGGGAAGCTTGGTGTTCAAAATGTGAGGGGGTGCGGTGGCCAGTTTTGTCATTTTTTAATGACTGTCAAAGTTGCAACGTGGTATATCTCTCACCCCTTATGAAAAAGAAAAGGTACGAAGATATTAGAGTTATCCCCTTCTGTAGATGGACACAGAATGGGGTCGGTTATCAAATTTCGTTGACTAGGAGGGGGGTCAAATTAGCGAAAAACTGACAATTTCAGGAATTAGGAGGGGTGAAATTTTCAGAATCTGCCTTTTCGCAATTAATATCTTTAGTAACTCCACTTCTACTCTATGAAATCGTCTCAAATTCGGTATCCCGGCTCGTTCCAACTGTAAGATGGATTATAAAAAAAGCATATCTCTAGCTGTTCTAGAAAACAAATTTGGTCCTGAATCTAATGTCAATTTGATCATTTTTGGCAACTTTCACACTCTTTTGGGGCCAAAATTTTTCATCAACTTTCTCAAGTCTGGTTCAAACGTTCAACACGCATTCTTCCCATCAAGGCAATCATGAATTACCCCCCTTTTGTTTCCGTTTGAGCAAGTCTTCAGTTTAAAAATGGGATTTTAAATGTAATCTTAATGCTTTTTAAAATCAAAGATTTGGTACAACTGGACCTGTACTTTTTTCTGAGAACTTCGCAGAGGTTGTAACCACTTTTTGCGAGATTCTCGCCCGGAGACCCTTCCATAAAGTCCTTGTTGAACTTCTGAAATGGCCCAGATCAAGTTTTAGGTACTCTTTTTATAAAACATGCTGAAAAAAATTTCATCTGCACATGATATTTTGTTTTCTCCTGTGGATAGGACTCTGATTATTTTTTTTTATCACTGTACAGTCCACTCTCGATAACTCGAACCATCAGAGGGCCTTGAAAAATGTTCGACCTATCGAGAGTTTGAGTTACCGAGAGCTTTTCTTTGAATTGGGATTTTGCTGACTGACAGTTTAGTTCGACTTATCGAGTAGTTCGAGTTTTCGAGATTCTAGTTATCGAAAGTGGACTGTATATATCTTGCTCTTGTAAAAATCACAATTTGTCTTTTTGATTCGTGAATCTTAAAGGCACAAGCCTGCTCTTGTTACTTTTGCTAAGAAATTTGTGCTTAACTGTGGCAGTTTGCTTTTCTTATTCTCTGCACTGCTCAGGCATGAGAGTGCACTTCGTTATTTTTTTAAATATCTTTACATATCTTTCAAGGTGCTTTTGTGAGGAATAGGCTTTTGATGCCATTTTCAGAAAGCTTTTTTCAAGGTCACAAGTCCTGGTCCACTGGTGCTAACTTCGGTGTAATGTGATTTCAATTCAATCCAAGAGTCATTGTTTGATTCACATTTCTTGCTGCTAGCAGCTTCCACTTATTGTTTTTGGTATTGCTACTTCTGCGTCGGTATGTTTGTTTATAGTACGATTGAACTGTCAGTAGGACTCCATTGAAATTTTTCCTTCATATTTTTAATTATAATGATTGCTCTCTGCATGCGTCTTAATTACAACTGCATCATCAACTAAGACCAGGTGTGTCAGTGTTCCGCTAATTGGCGGAATTCCGCGAATTTTTCTGTCTTCCGCTAACGTTTCTGTGAATTTCTGGGCTACTCTTTACTTGTGTTAGCAGTGAGTCTTCCTAGGCAATGACTCGTCCAGTAAACAAATTTATGGGGCTTCAGCATATATGTAATTGATTTATCTCCAGCTACAAGCTTTTGAAGCACAAAACTACTCTAAATATACAAATTTCTGCATTAGTCGCTGTTTCTATTTAATGTCCTTTGTCTCAGATGCTTATGGTTTTGCCAAGTAAGGATGAGGATCATTAGATACGTAGCTGAATATCTTGGGACTATGAATTATTGAGGCATAGTGCTTGACAGGATCCGACAGAACTGTTGAAGTTAAAAATTTTGCGATTTTTTATTCAAAATAACAGTATTGCCACCAGGACTCTAAATCTCAAGTATCTCAGTAAAAGGAACTACCTCATGAAAGATGTCTTCATCTTGACGCTCAATTCTGCAATTTCGTTTTTCGCCCCCAAATTCAGGTCCTGGTCAAAACCTTATAATTTCAATTTGCCAAAATGTGCTAATATTATATAAAGACTGAGATACAAAAGTATGAGACTTTCATTGTAGTTGTTTTAGGTTGAATAGAACTAATTTTGCTCAAAATGTTATAATTTATTTTCAGACGGGTAGGGGCTCAGTAAAACCTAGCACTGAGTGATAGTGAAACGATGAGCAGAGCACGAATCTACAATTTATTTTCAGACGCCTATCGGATACTGTCCCTTTTAGTTCGTCGAGACACAAATTTTCAAGGAACATTCTGGCAAAGAGGTTCATCATTAATTATTTGTCCATGAACATTTTTCTTCTTAGTGCTTTGCATCACTTCTTATTTCAAGTTATAAAATTATGGTTTTGCCTGCCATTTTTTTCCTTTCGCTTTGTTTTCACGTGCCGCCGAAAAGCATTCTGCCGTGACTCGAAACTTAAAAAAATTAACCACATTGTAAGCATTAGGGAACCCTGAAACTATAGAAAATGTAGGCATAATTGAGACTCAGCTGAAATTATCTTATGCTTATTAAAAATGGTGGATGATGGTTGGTAGGCTGGAAGAAGGATGGACTGTCGTCTATTATGTTTTGTTCGATATAAATGCACGTAAACGGGGGAAAGCTTCACCTTTGGCATTAGAGCACTTGTGCATCAGTTAGGGTTCCCGTACTATAGCTTTCTTTTTGCGTGTTTCATCTAAAATATGTTTCTCTGAACCTTCAATGACTGACTTTGCCTTGTAGTCAGTCAATCAAACAGTCTCTTTTCATTCCTCCTCGAGTTTCGCAAGCATTGTTAGTACTGCCAAGTTTCTCTGGGTCAGCATGGGTGCCAACGGAGGAAAGAACACTTTCACAAACCTTGTCTAGAGCTTGAACTTCCGTGAGTTGGCAAAGAAATCTGGATGCCTGATTTGGGGTTCCAGGCGATAAGGCATATTCTGTACTGGTATTTGTTCGAATTTTCCGCTAATTTGGAACTAGGCCACTGACATGCTTGACTAAGACCTATGGATAGTTTAGTAATGCTTTTAGTAGATTATCATTCACGCAATCTCCGAGGTTGGTTTTCACTTCCGTTTAATGCCATTGGGCTATGTGCGAAAGTCTTAACATCTTATTCTTCTGGTCAATCAACCCAGTGAAAAACATTCACTGCAACTTTGATTTTATGACCCTCTCTATATTATCACTCCTTTCCTTTGCAAATCATAGTGATTTGATAGCTACTGACATCGCTCGGGCTCAGAATGCAATTAACTCAGTGCTGGTCACGTAGATTAACCACATTTACCTCCAATTTCTTTCCAAATCAATTTCAACAGAGCTTGCTTTTTTCAGTAATAGTACCCAAAGGCAGTCCAACTTAAAAAAAATGGGACTATACATACCCCCTTCTTGTGTGCACGTAATCGTTCCGGTCCTATGCATGTTCAGCCAGTTTCAGGACAAAGTAATTTTTTTATGTTACACTGTTTCATTTCAGATATCGATGAATGCTCAGTAGGCACTCCCTGTGACCCAAATGCCGACTGCTCTGACAACAGTGGATCATATTCATGCACTTGCGACCCTGGTTATACTGGTGACGGATACAGTTGCTCAAGTAAGTTTAGTCCTCTGCAAGTATGCTGAAAGTGTCAAAGCAAACTTCATATGTTTATAAATTGCAAGCACCACTTAATTAAGTTCAACAAACCCAACCATATTCGTAGGCACCACCATTACAATACCACAGCCTGAAAACTACAACATGCTGCATGTGATCAGATGTATTTGATAAGTGTCACTAGTAGAGAACCAATATCAATCTTAGCACAGCCTTATATAGCTATCGTACAAGACCCAGCGATTGAGAGATCGCATAGGGTCTTTGCATCGGCGCTTGTTTTGCCGTCCCGTTCTCCATGCCCTATTGTTAGCTGATTATGCAGACGCTAACACATGCAAGATTGGATATTACATAATTTATTAGGCAGACTTCACACATTTGGCAAACGTGAGAAAATTATGCAGATAATGCGTCTAGTCAGTTGCATATGTGTTCACAGGGAATAATTAGTAAACGGCTGGACAGCAAGTCGTGCTCTGATGCAAAGACCCTATGCGATGATCAAAATCGTGAAGGGTATTACACAAAGGTTGATGAGCCTTACTATGTGACACCAATTGAAACTGAGCCATTTTGTACAAAGCACCAACTTTACAGATACAACTAGCATAACCATAACCATGTCATTACCAGTGTCACTGATTGATCTTGGCAAATCTGGTCAGTGTTGTAACTCTTATTGGCAAACTACTTTATTCGGATAAACTTTTGCGAGAGAAACTTTTGTGTGGTCAAAAATTCGCGAAAGTTTTTGGATGAACTTTTGCGAGTTGTAAAATCACGCAAAGTTTGCGAGATAGACTTTCGTGAAAAGAAAACATTTTGTGATTTCCAAAGGCTCTCAACCCCGCTCCCCAACGTCATGAATATTGGGCTGAGTAAACTTTCGCAAAATCGTGTTTTGGAAAAAAATTTTGCGAGATAAACTCTCGCGTACGCACGTTTCTACACATTTTTGCAAGATAAACTTTCGCGAATTGGCCCAAATTTGCGAAAGTTTCTCTCGCGAAAGTTTCTCCGAATAAAGTATATTGCTGACATAGTTTGGTGGCCGCAGAAAGGAAAGGTCATGTCTGTGAAGTTGGTCTTGTGTCAATTAAAATTTGGTTTTATATGATGCCAATAGATTCTACTTGTGCCAAAGAAATATGTATGAATAATTAACGTTTACTAGTTCTTACTTGCTTTTATCTGTAACAGCAATGATTGTTATTTATTGTTTACCAGTTCTTTTATGCTTTTATATGTTATGGCCATTATTGTTATCTAATGTTCACCAGTTCTTATATGCCTTTATATATTATGGCCATTATTATTATTTAATGTTCGCCAGTTCTTACATGCCCTTATATGTTTTGGCCATTATTGTTATTTAGTGTTCACCAGTTCTTACATGCTTTTATATGTTATGACCATTATTGTTATTTTGTGTTTACCAGTTCTTACATGCTTTTATATGTTATGACCATTATTGTTATTTAGTGTTTACCAGTTCTTACATGCTTTTATATGTTATGATCATTATTGTTATTTAGTGTTTACCAGTTCTTACATGCTTTTATATGTTATGGCCATTATTGTTATTTTGTGTTCACCAGTTCTTACATACTTTTATACTTTTATATGTTATGACCATTATTGTTATTTAGTGTTCACCAGTTCTTACATACTTTTATATGTTATGGCCATTATTGTTATTTAGTGTTTACCACTTCTTACTTGCTTTTATATGTTATGACCATTATTGTTATTTTGTGTTTACCAGTTCTTACATGCTTTTATATGTTATGACGATTATTGTTATTTAGTGTTTACCAGTTCTTACATGCTTTTATCTGCAACGACCATGATTGCTATTTAAAGGGGAACAATGGTCAAAAATGAAATTTTAACAGATGATAGACCAGAGCAAATTATGGGATTTCCCATCAACAGCATAGCAAAAAGCTTGCTTAGTTCTGTAGACATTTGCTCTCAAAGTCGAGCAGCTACTATCTTTATTTTTCATGATGCTATTGGAGTCCGTTGCCGAGCATTGCTATTTCCTTAATAGCACAAAAGCTAAAACGATTATTGTTATTTAGTGTTTACCAGTTCTTACATGCTTTTATCTGCAACGACCATGATTGCTATTTAAAGGGGAACAATGGTCAAAAATGAAATTTTAACAGATGATAGACCAGAGCAAATTATGGGATTTCCCATCAACAGCATAGCAAAAAGCTTGCTTAGTTCTGTAGACATTTGCTCTCAAAGTCGAGCAGCTACTATCTTTATTTTTCATGATGCTATTGGAGTCCGTTGCCGAGCATTGCTATTTCCTTAATAGCACAAAAGCTTATGCTATTTTCTTTATTGGATCTTAAGCATATTGCTTAGGTCTATGATGAAATGAAAGAGACAGCCCGTCAGAATAATTCAATGTGGACTATTTTGGAAACAAAATGTAGATAATTTGAATGTGACACCAGTGACATCATGCATGATTAGTGGCAAGATGGTAGCTGCTCGACTTTGGGGCTAAATAGCTCCGGAACTTCACAAGCTTTTGTCATGAAATAAAAACTGTGTGTCACATTTTGTTGGGCTCTATCATCTGTTAAAATTTCATTTTTGACCATTTTTCCCCTTTGTTCCACGTTTCCCAGTTCTTGCATGCTTTTATCTGTAACGACGATGCTTGTTATATGACGTTTCCCAGTTCTTACATGGTTTTATCTGTAACGGTAATGATTGTTATTTAAAATTTCCCATTTCTATCATGCTTTCATGTATAACGGCCATAATTGTTATTTAATGTTTAACAATTCTTCGTACTTTTGTCTGCAGTAGCCATGATTGTTATTTAATGTTTAACTGTTCGTACATATTTTATCAATAATAGCCATGATTGTTTTTTAATGTTTACCAGTTTTACTAGCGTTTATCTGTTATGACCATTATTGTTATTTAATATTTGTGTGATAATTCATCTGAAACAGTTCGTGCTAACTTAGTTCTTTGAGAAAGGATATCAGCCCTATCAGCATTTCTGGCGAACCTGTTTCAATTGCAAGATCATTCTGTCTGATCGCCACTGCCATTTATAGTGGATTTCTTGATAGAGGCCATTATTCAGCACTTATACTTCTTCACCTGGCCGTCAGTTGCTCCACTGCAACAACAAAGCAATAATGACTGTGCAGAGGCCAGGCTTTCATGACGCATATTTTTGCTGTTTTTCGAGGAAACATAAGCCCTGGGACATGAGGGAAAGATTCGTACCTTTTAGCAACTGATGATAATTGGGCACTACTGCTTGCTCCGCTCAAGTTAGCATTAAAGATTAACAAAAAGGATATTCAGTTTATGAGCAAAATCTTTTCTTGTGTACTGAACTGAGGGTGTTCTGCTTGGTATAGTTCCAGGTCTCTGTCAGCGGGATCGTTTTTGCTCTACCGGATATGTCTCCCTGAAAGGGTATTTACTACTTATGTTGCGACACCATTGTCCAGGAGCGCATAATCCTATCAAAAGTTTATTTTTGCTTAGTGAATGTGGAGTAGTCTCCTCAGGACTACTCTGGTTATTCTTTTCGCATTGTGTTCATGCTAAGAAGCCTGCCTGTTGTGCTTTGGAAGTAGAGCCTGATATTCGAGAATAAAAAGGATATTCTGCTGACATATAACTGTACAACGTTTCCTATTGCCTGAATAATCTTAAATGAGATGCATGAAGGGAGGGAACTGAGCAATGTATTTTTGCTTTGTTATGGTATAAAAAAATGTTTTTCATCTTCCTTGGTGGTATGTCACAAGTGCTGGCATCCAGATGGTCGCTGATACTCACCCAGAAGTAAAAAGTACATTGCTCTTTATCAATCTCATGTTCCCAATGGGGTTTTCTTAGCTTTTTGGAATGGTGTTTGTCCTTTCATCGACATAAAACACATACCCTGCGAACGGGGAGAGTGTGCTATCACTCTCCAGAGTATGTAACTGCTCTGTCGTAAACTCTCTGCATGCAGCAACATAATTTATGATCAGCTTCATGTGTATTGTTCATCTTGACGTTTTGAGGCACGAAAAATATTTCACACATCCTAGTTCTTCATTTCATCAATAAAACTCAAGCATCAAGCACAGCAGCGTAATGTCTTTCTATTCGTGCCTCTTTGGTATTTTCGGAAATTTTGGCCGCAATTCAAAGAGATCAACCATTGATGTAGAAGTGTTTACGGCAGAGACTTTGATAATTTGAAGGCAGATGGTTTGCTGTTCCTGCTAATTTTGTCTTCCCGCTCCTTCAAAGACAGTGAATCCTTTCTTACTTATGTCACAACTTTAGTTCTCCTATTCTGGGATGAACACATGCATGCATAGATAGAATGTTTGGTTATAGTGGTTTATTAATTGTTACTTTGAAGAACCAAGGTCAATTGTTGAATACAACAATGCTTTGCACGTAATATGGTGACATCTGATCTCTAGTCTCAGCAACTGCCAAGTGCTATTTCGCGTGGACGTGGGTTGTTGATCATTGAATTTGCTGGAACATTTCACACCCCCTGATAACACAGATAATTTCCTTACTCTTCAACACAATTAGCTTACTAATGTTGGCTTGTTTCTCTGATATTTCGGAAAATTATTTTTTGTATCTGAAATGTTTTTAGTGATTTTTATGTTTTCTGTGCTTTTTTGTGTTTGTTACTTTCTTTCGTGCTGAATGCAACTCATAGATAGTTCACAATGGAAAGTATCTGATGGTCAGGATGTACCTTGTTCTTCGATGCTTTATGGGCAAGGACTGCCATCTGCCACTCTTGTTTGAAACGTGTTTGTGTGCACCTAATTGTTTTCTTTTATCATTTTGTTGAACAGATATTGATGAATGTACTGCTGGCACTGACGGCTGCCATACCTCTTGGGGATCTTGCATGGATACAGTTGGATCATACTCATGCAGTTGTAATTCAGGCTACACTGG
>JAOBRC010429345.1:0-12143 GCA_027575255.1 Scolionema suvaense
GTGATTTGTGGTGCAAATCTTATGGCTTATGTGTTATTCTCTTCTTTGATCTGATGTTGGGATTCAATTAAGTTTGCAGGAGTCCACTAATTATGTGACTTGTTTTCCATTGCTGTGACACCCTTAGCAATCTTGTACTTCGCCTTTCGTAGAAATTGGTATGCTGTTTAGCCTTACTATTTTCAAAACGTTCTGACCATCAAAGATGTTAGTATTTTAACCCAAAACTATGCGTAATAGTGAACACAAATACCAATTATCTGGTTGATCTATGTTTATTTAAGTCTATTCAGATATCTTGACCCTGTTCATACCAGGATGGGGGCGGGCATTCCGCCACTTTTCCGTATTGATCGATGCAGGATTTTTTAGCTTCACATTTTTAACTCGTTTTTCATACTGAATATGTTGGCATAAGTTTCATTTCCCATTTGCAAGTTCATTTCGCACAGCTACGGGATTTTATGAGGGCTGTGGGTCCAAAAATGCAAAAAAATCTCTAACAATTCTGACTAATTTTTCACTTAAATCTCTAGCTGTACCTAAAGCATACTTTTCGAAATCACCATTTAAGTGCTGTTGCACTCATTGGAGACTAATTCAAAAGGTGTATGAGTTTTGTATGAGCAACGGACAATTGCAAGATATGTTGCGGGTGGCAAAACATCTCAGGGACGATTTTTCTTCAAAATGATGCAAAATTGACACAATCTCAAAAAGTATACGAAACATGAGGCTGAGGCACTTCTAGGAACTCCCGAAGCCCCATTTTAGTTATTATATTCCTAAAAGATTGTTTTAAAGTTGTTTTAAATGTATGTTTCATGGCCTAACAGGTACGTAACTGGTACTACGGCCCTGCCCCCCTGGTAGTACACAAGCCAAAAGCCTGGCATAAATAGTGTTTAGATTTGCAGCCGGTGTTTTTCTTACTTATTATTGCTGAAGTATGTTGTTGATGCTTTTTAGAGCTACCATGGTATTTATCATCTATCGTTGCGTATGATGCTGATCAACAAGTTATATATGGCATCCACCATGACTTCAAAACGTTTGTAGGAATTGAGTCTGCTACTCAGAGGAGCTACTCAATTAGTAGTCAAGAACTGACAGCAGCAATGAACAGCTCATCAAATATTGGCCAACATGTACATATCTCTGCAGATTTGGATTTGACTCCAGGTGTGTGAGCATTCTTAGATTGTATCAATTTGTGCTATGTTATTAGCATTACTATGAATTTGCTGTGTTTATTCTAATGGTTCTGTCTCCGATGATAAATTTTTTGTGTACCTGCCAGTTTTCGACCATGAAATATTTCAAGTATAGCATTCAGAAGATTTTTTCCTTTGTGTTTTTAACTTATCGTTCCACAAAAAATTTGGTTTCAGGTCAAATCTATACAAAATGCGCAAAACAGTTTGATTGAGTATTTAGCTCTACAAATGTTTTCAGAGATGTTCTGTTCTCACAATTTAAGTTCTTGATATACCAACAAAAGGTTATGTAACATGTATATCATCTTAGAGTAGGGCACACTCTACGCTTATCGTCTAAGAACCTTGCAGTTGCTTTATGCATTTTATATGGCTCTGTAGTGTGATTATTATGGCTCTCCAAGGGTGTGTATGTGAGTGGGGAATTGTAGTGTGTGGCATCATTTAACGAACAGTGTTGTGATGATCATGATCTTATGATTATTTCAGTGAATGAGCCTTTGTGGCCTGATGATTTTCAATGGTCGATTCGGAACCCTGTCAACAACATGCATTGCATTTCAGTTTACAAGGGTGGTGCAGCTTTCGCTGATAACCATCTCTGTATGACAGAAGATCTTGGTTTCAGATTTTCTGGAGAAGGTATGTTTAGGGGAGATGTCCAGTTATTTAATCCCGCAGGATTACAGCTTCCGCGAAAATATTCTACCGATTCCGCATGTTTTCTGCACTTCATCGCTCCCTTGCAAGAAACAATAAAAGGTCATCTTGTCCTTCCTACACGTATCCATTTGCTGCAAGATTACTACTGTCATATGAACCTAGCGGCAAGCAGCATAAGAGTACCGCAGCAAAACTTAATCTGTTCATGGTATGTTTGATCTTCTCTATCTTTATTCCATACTGTCAGTATCGGATGATCAATTACATGCTAGGCAGATCATGTGGTCAATAGAATGTCCATTAACTACAGGAGACAAGGCCATACTAATCTTCAATAGCTATTGCAGGCACAGTTATACAGTTATAGCTGGCAGTAGGCAGCAGTAATACAGTCATAGCAGGGACAGGCACGGTTATACAGCCAGGTAAGGAAGTTTAACTTCTTCACAACAGATGTGGTTCTAGTGCTGGCTTAACACTTACGTGTATTCATAGGCTGGCTTTACAATTTCATTTCATATATAGTCCATATTGTCTGACTGCTGATTTGCTTTTAGTTTCACTTTCATACTTCTACTACTTATAATCTCATTATATAAAACGTGAAACAAAATTCGCGCTTGGTGCGAATAAAAACTGACCAAGCAAAAACAATGAACATTGTGGAAGAGGCAATGGAAGTAGCCGGTAAAAAATGCAGTTATGTCTCAGGCATGGAAATCCATGAAACAATTGAATTTCATGAAGGTATGTGATGCAAATATCAACTGAGCAATTGGTGCAAATGCAACGCAAACAGCTGAATGTAAAGCAAAATACAATGGAGTTTGATCATGCAAATTAAAACGTATCGTAAGTACAACTACAGCAAAACTTATGGAGTTTCATCATTAACGGAACGAAAATCAACTGAAACTTATCGCAAAAGTAAAGAACAGAGTTTAATCATAAAAATAAAGAAAAATACTGAATTTTATCGTTAAAATAAAGAATATATACCTGATATTTTTCATAGGAAAATAGAGAAAACAACTGAATTATATAGTAAGGAAGAGGATTTACATTTTAATCAGAAAAATGCAGGAAAGAAACTGAATTTTATCATAAAGGAAAGAAAACAACTGAATTTTGATATAAAAAATCAAAGAGAAGGAACTGAATTTTTCATGAAGTTAACCCTATTTGCACTGGGCCAAAAAACTTACGATTTACACTGGGGAGGGGGGTATACCCCGCGCCCTAATTTCTAAACAAAGCGTAGCCAAAACGTGAAATTAGGCGCAAAGGTGCGGAACCACTGAAGCTTTTTTCTTCAAACTTGTTTTAAATTACTCGTAATAATGAGTACTTGCTATTAGGATAGGCATTTTACGTTATTTTTACCATCTTCACAGTTTTTCTAAAATTTTTTGTCAAATTTGGGTAAAAATGGCTCCAGGTACCTGCGAGAAAGTCCCGGAAAAACTGATAACATCAAAAAATTTCAAAATGATCCTTACTCCATCTTAAAGCATATAACATTATATTCAAAGTCACCAAGTTTCAGCTCTTAAGCTTTTGCCGTTCAGGAAACATCGCAAAAATTTGCCTGGGGGATGTAAATAGGGTTAAAGAAAAGAAACTAAATTTTACTGTAGAAATAAGGATAAAACAACTGAATTTTATGATCAAAAGGTGGAGAAAACAACTGAATTTTCTTGTAAAATAAAAGGACTTAAATTCTATTGTAGAAGTTAGGAAAAGAACTGAAGTTTCTTGTAAAAGAAAGGAAAGGAACTGAATGTTGTTCCATGAAAATGAAGAAAAGAACTGAATATTGTTATAGAAAGGTAACATAATTGAGTTTCACTGTGCAAATAAAGAAAAAAGAATTGAAATATATCATGAAAATAAAGGAAAAGAACTTAATTTTATCATAAAAAGGCAGAGAAGATGACTAAATTTTCCTGTAAAAATGAAGAAAGGAACCGAATGTTTACTGTAAAAATAGATGCAATAACTGAGTTTTATCATAAAAATGAGTGAAAGGCCCCACATTTTATCATCAAAATTAAGAAATTGAATTTTATTATGAAAATAAAGACAACGAACTGAGTTTTAGTATAAAAAGGAAAGAGATCATTGAAGCTTATCGTAGAAAATAAAGAAAACCCCTCACATTTATTGTAAAAGTTTGTGAAAATAACTAAAACTTATCATAAATATGGGCATAAAAATGAACAACTGAATTTTTTGTGTGTAGAATTGCCATTGGTTGATGTTTTCATTTATGGACTGTTCACTGCGCACTGCATTCGCAACATTGTCTTGTTGTGAAGTGTCACCTACCCTGATTTTTCTCCCTTGTGCAAGTTTGTGGCACTATATATGGGATAGAATTGACTTAAACCGAATTCTGGAAGATCGTATATCTTTTAATCAATAGTTCAAGAATGCAGTTGTTCTGTCTGATCGACTCAAACCAACTTACTAGGTTACATGTGCAGCACTTCTTCTATAGTGTCAAACAATGAGGAAAATGTTCTAGGAAAAGTTTGTTTTGTAGTTACAGTACAGATATATTAGATCATGTTTTCTTTGTCCGATTTTCTGCGCATAATCACATTTTGATTAAACAGTGTGTGGATATGCACATTTTGTGCCTTCTATTGTCCTCTGTTTCTAATTTATCAGAAGAAAACGGCACTGTGTACTATGGTTTAGCTGCTGAGTTGTTATCCAACCAGAGAGTAAGAATGCAAAGCTGATTGCACTAATATTAGCATGGAATTTTGCGTGGAATGTTCAACCTACCCTTTAAAAAAATGAAAGAAATCAATCAGAGTCTTTATTGAAAAGAGCTTTCAATATATTTAGATAGTAAGAATAATTTTTAATTTTAATTAGGAGCAATCTTCAAACGCTTGTTTTAGGCAATGGAATATTTCTGAGAGAGAGCTTTTATGACCAACAGCAAACATTCCCTTATCCTCGAAATATATGCCTCTTCTAGTTAGCAGCACTGCATTCCATTGCATGTAACAAGTGTTCAACAGGTTAGGTTTAAGCTGTTTAATTTGTAAATAGTGTGGTTGCATGGCACATGAGTGGCAGCTTCAAATCTAAGAATGAACTCTTAACCCAAGAAGATAATGCAATGTATGTCATAAACTATGCTACATTTTCGTTTAAGTGACTACATTAGTGATATACGATAATGGAAGGTCAGCAGAAAAGTTTTACTGCACAGCTTTCACAAATTTCAACTACCGCTTCCGCATGCCACGGCAGCAGAATAAACTGGACACCACCCTTTATTGAAAAGCTATTTGTCTTACTCAATACTTACAGAGTTGATCCTTAGCATGACTGACCGTTTTTTCATAGGTTTAGGATGTCAGTTTGCGTTTAGCTACTTTTGAGCTGTCAGAGCCATATTGTTATATAAATGCACAAAAACAATTCAGATCATAGTACTTATCTCTTCTTTTTTGCTCAAACTTACATCAAAGTTGACACATCTAGTCTCCAAGACCTCACCGAAAGAAGTGAGCACTAATCCTGGACACGTAGCTATACGCCTAACCGCAGGCACGCAAGACATTCACCACTTGGCTGATACAAAATCATAATTCGGAACACATATGCAGGCTTAGTTTGGGAAGAACTGTTGACCTACTGCATATTTTTTGTTAGATTTGAAGAAAAGTTTGAAGAAAATCTCAAGCAAATACATGGTCTATTCTCAAGAACGTTTAGATGCCAAACTATTTATATGGAACCTGTTGGGAATAATGCCAGCTTTCTTTTGAAAGATTAAGTCACTAGAATACTATATTTTAAGGAAAGGAGCCCCCTTTGTTGTAAATTTGGACTTCAGAGTTTGGGGACATAGACCTGAATACTGGCCTCGTAACTTTCCAGAATAAGGCCCTGACTGTTACGGAAACACACTGTATTAATTCAAGGCACTAGGTCTACTCTTTGGAAAAATGAAACACCTTTCTGTTTTCTTCTGTTTTCTTTCTGTTTCTTTTTCTTGGTGGTTATTCCTTATCTTTTTTCTTATTATATGACTTTAAAACTAGACTAAGATGAACCAGAAAGGTGTAATCCGCAAGTACACATCCATCTACTAAACAGAAAATTTGAATATCCTTTTAATTGAATATGCAATAGATTGATGTTATGTTATTCTGCGCAAAGTTTCAATTCACTCCAATTCAACATTTTTTTCTAACATTGAAGGTTGGTATTCGGAAAATTTATCGAAACAGATTGTCTTTCCTCTGCAAGTTGTTTTCTGCTAACTTATTCTTGCGGACGAAAGGTTTGCCTTTTGTATGTACATCAGAATGTTAGGGGGATCAAATTACCACCCCTGCGTGAAAATCTGAAATACTGAAGAAAGACGTGTAGAACTTGTGAAGGAAACAAAATGCAAAAGTGGCATTAGCATGGTTTGAAAGTGTCTTCATACCTTGGAAACCAAGCAGAGAATCACACCCAAATTTGGCATGGCTTAAACTACTTCTATTAGTACTATGCAATTACGCAAAATTGCAGCTATGGGGATTCTTAATTCCTATGATTTTTAGGCAAAAGTATTCAATTATACACTTTGTGAATTGAAGATCACAACCTTCAGGGCTGAGGACAAACAAGTGACTTCTTACAGGAATAAATTTTTGTGGTTAAAAACTATTCGTAATCTTTGGAACATTATTTCCACATACATTAATTACCATAAATCGCGGAATTATATATTTTTGATGATGAACCCTAACTTTGGTTGATTTAGGGTAAAATTTCGGAACGAAATTTTGCTTTCCAGTCAATGCATGCAAATGCATACATGAACGTGTTAAATTATGCATCCGTGACCCATACTAATGGAATATTTCAATAAACTTTTCAATTTTCTATTTATGATGAGAGTCTGACAGCAGTTAAAGATGAATGTTAAGAGCTCCTTCCTTGGAAAATTTTAATGATCAAATCTGTAAAATGCTCTTGAATCACTCTTCCTTATGTATGGTCAAAATACATTGGCACATGCGCGTGTTTGCACTGCGTTTCACTCAATCGAAATTAAATTTTTCTGGAAGTAAACAGGTACAAGTCCGGGGAGGAGGGTGGATATAATGCTTGAGATTCCTACTGACCATGACTTTTGAAAAATTTGTGTCTATTGGTAGTGGAAGTGTTTATGCTTGGGCCTGGCTTAGGCTTTTTAATTTTTCATATAAATTAGAGAATAAAGAGCTGGAAAGTCAGTCACCAAATCTCAAATTGCTTGAAACTACATCATGACTTTTTCTTGGACTGTAGTGGTTCAAGACTCACGAAAACGTTCAATGCAAAGCGCTTATTTTGGCAAAGGTCTGAAAAGGTCCTTTTTTATTATGGATGAAAAAACCTGAATATTTTTTTCCACTACTACGATTATCGAATTGTAAGTTATAAATGAAGATAGGCCAAGTATTTGGGCTATCACCTTCCGAATATATGTCCTGGGGCATCCCGTGAAAGAAGATGACATCACTCAGCCAAACACGATGACATCACCACGGAGTTCTATTAGCATAATAGCGTATTTTTTTGAAACACTAAGTTCTCAGTGGTCTTCTGAAGTTTATAGTGCTTGCTAAGGGTCTTAATGATACGTTTTAAAAAGACAAATAAGATGGAGTTGCACGCTCATCCTTCGTGGGAGACATAATAAATGTCTCAAGAGACATAGGAAAGGTCTCAAAATGACGTCTGAAATGAAAATTAGCTTCTGTACCATGAATTTTCGTATTCCTCATTGAATTCTCTATAAGAATCATCTGTCACATCGATTGATACATTTAGTGTTGACCTCACTGCATAACCGACTGGGCTACAGCCCAGAATGGCAATGCTAGCTGTAATTCAGTTGTAGCTTACCTGGCATTCCAGTGATAAATTACGTTGTGATGCCAGCACACGTACAGTACAAGCTGCAATGAAAGTAAAGTCTGTTATTCCATGTCTTGTCCATTGAATGCAATCTTTTCTGATATATAGGTTTAAATTTACCACTAACATGTTAAAGACACAAAATAAATGGACAATATAAGCAAACCAAACATGAAAATAAAACAGCTAGCCCAGTATAATATGTCCTTAAAACTACAAAAGGACAATTTTGTACCGGGCGTTTAAACACGTATCATACATAGAAGATAAGCAGACCCAAAATCTTCAGTGAATCAATGTATTTACCAAAGATGAAAAGAAAGCTTGTACAAGAAAGTAATATCAAATATCTATTTGGAAGCAAAAACAAACAGCCATCATAACACGTTTACAAAGTTTTCCATTCAGCAAATCTGCAATTTTTTGTTAAACCGCTTCGTTATAGTATCGTGTATCGGTTTATTTGCAAGTGCTTTTTGGTCACTTTTACCATTATAATGTTGCTATTTCACCTGACATAGAAGCCAGAAGTATCCCTGCATTCTTTTGAAAAGAATAAAATAACTTAACTCTTTGCATGGAGAAAAGCCTTCCGTTCAAGTAAGAAATGGGGGATATCTTCAACACCATCACTAGCTCCCCTGCAAATAAAATTGCTTGTATCTGGACACTGAAGCCTGAATTTGTGGGCACGCAGGCAGCTTATCCCAACCCTCTATTGTGTTAGAAACATATGCCCTACAGAATGGTAAAGATCATATACACAGTACAATAATATGGATATACTATCTGCAACTTTTTAAGTATCAAATAATTCAATGTTAAGTAAGGGTGGATCTAAATTTTTCCAGTCATCTGTTGAAAGCAGGAAAAAAGCTAGACTCGAATTCCTTAGTATGGCTGTAAATAGATTATAGCATATCCTTACTTCTAAGAACAAGATACATAAAAGATACCTAGGAACATTTGTGTTAAGTAATTTCCAATAGAGAAAGAGCCTTAGCGCACATCTGCGATTATGTAGCATTTCCCATCCCAACTCTTTGAAAACTTTAAATGGTTGAAGTCCCCTTCCAAGCGCCCGAAATAGCCAAAGCTGCATTGCATGTATTGCTGCGTGATCAAGAGCGGTGCTACTTCTATCAAAATATTTGTGCACACTCTGCAAGGTATGATGAGGGAAATATCTATGCATCTTTTTCAGTAGACCTATTGTACCTCTAACTTCCAGAATAACATTTGAAATATGTGAATTAAGAACTAAATGTCAACATCCTGTCAAATATTAGTCCTAAATGCTTGGTTTCAGGTATCTGTTCGACAAAGCAATTATTAGGGAATAAAGTCGAGTTTATGCTACTATTGCGGCTCACTGAAGCTAGTTGAAATTTGCGAAAGCGGTGCGATAAAATAAACTCAGCTGTTTTCTTCATTTTTGCAAAAAAAGCTCAGTTCATTTTCTTTATTTGTACAACAAAGTTCAGCTGTTTTCTATACCTTTTGATGCTAAAATTCTGTCGTTTATTCTTTATTTTTGTAGTAGAATTCAGTTCCTGTTCTTTATTTTTATGATAAAATTCAGGTCCTTTTTTATTTTACAAGAAAATTCAGTTGCTTTCTCTGCCTTTTATGATGAAATTCAGTTGTTTTTTCTGTATTTCTATAGTGAAATTTAGTTTCTTTTTTGATTTTTATATCAAAATTCAGTTGTTTTCTTTCCCTTTTTATGATAAAAATTTAGTTCCATTTCTTCATTTTTCCGATCAAAGCGTAGATCGTTTTCCTTACTTATTCAGTTGTTTTCTCTATGTTTGTGATGAAATTCAGTTATATTCTTTATTTAACAACAACATTCAGTTGTGTTGTTTATTTCTATGATTAAACTTTCCTTTACAGTTTCTTTTTGTTCCTTTTGTGATAAGTTTCAGTTGTTTTTCTTTTCTGTTAATGATGAAACTCTATAAGTTGCGCTGCAGTTACTTGCAATAAAATTCAGCTTTTTTGTATGATCAAATTCAGTGGTATTTGCCTTAGATTCAGCTGTTTGTGTTGCATTTCTACCAATTGCTCTGTTAATATTTTCATTACCTTCATGAAATTCAGTTGTTTCATACATGCTAAGACATCACTGCGTTTTTTACAAGTTACTTCAATTGCCTTTTCCTCAATGGTCGGTGTTTTTCCTGTTTGTGTATGTGCCTAGTGGGGGTTTTATTTCATATTTTACATAATGAGATTAAAAGTGGCCTAAGGTGGAAGTGAAACTATAAGCAAGTCAGCTGTCAAAACAATATAGCCCGTATATCAAAAGAAAGTGCAAAGTCAGCATATATACTACATCTAAGTGTTCAGCCAGCACTAGAACCACATCTGTTGTAAAGAAGCGGAACTTTATGACCTGGCTGTATAACTGTGCCTGTGCTTGCTATAACTGTATAACTGCGGGTGCTTGTATTACTGATGGCCTGCCATAACTGTATAACAGTGCCTGATGTAACAATTGAAGATTACTATAACCATATCTTCCATAAGTAATGGATATTCTGTTGACCACATGCTCTTTCTAGCACATAGTTAATTATCATGTGACAGCATGGAATAGAGATAGTGAAGATTAAACCCAGCATGAACAGAATACGTGTTACAGCCGTACTTTTATGCTGCTTGCCGCTGGGCTCATGTGGCAGCAGTAATCGTGCTCAAATGGATAGCTGTAAGAAGGATCAGGATGACCTTTTATTTTGACTTGTAAGGTACCGCGTGGAGTGATTAACTGGGGAAAACTTGCAGAAGCTGTAGCATGTTTTTGTGGAAGCGGTAATCCCACAGAATTAAATAACTGGACATCGCCCCCTAAAAAGATTTGTGAGGTTTGGTTAAAAAAATAACTTTTTCTGCTTGTTTCTTTGGATCAGGATTAGTTGCCATTTTCCATCTCCACGCCCATGTTTCTTCCAATGCTAAATCATGCGTCAAATCACTATAATACTTGAATATCTCTAACTACAGAAAATAAAGAAGCATCATCTGCAAAAAATCGCTCATCTGCTTTGAAGTCAATTACTAAATCATTAATATACATTAAAAAGAGTAAACCTTGTGTTACACCTCCCTGAGTAGACTTCCACGGTGAATTTGAGCCATTCAAACTATCTCTTTGAACCCTGTCTTTGAAATAGTTCTGTAAAAGTTTTGGTAGAGAACCTGTCATTCCAACTTTCTGCAGTTTATAGTTAATGCAGCTAATGCGGATTTTTTCCCCACCTCCTTGATGAGGATTTATTTTCTGAAAAATTATTTCCCTGTCATTTGCAGGAAAAGTGGTGCTGATTTGTGGTGCCTATACATATGATACGTTACCCAATTTGCTATTTGAAGTGGATGCCGATATATTCATAGAGATATTTCGAAAGTGCAACCAAATTTATTCTCTTCTTCTTTGCTAAGTTTGGTAGGACAAAACAACCTGCCAGACAAATGTCTCAAGTGGCGCAAGCATATTCAACATATTTACCTCAAATAAATGCAATGATTTCCCTTGCACCCTAATTGATTGTCTGGTTATCCTATGAACGTAAATAGGAATGTGTTCTTCCTAAACAACTTAAACTTGGTGGCTTGTAGTGCTATACGTTGTGGTGCTAAACCTATGCAATTTTCAGCTTGATTCGGTGGTCATCACTTCATGAGATTCGAGATTTGTTTAGAACAGCAATTGGATTAAAAATTCTGCAAGTTTGACGTTTTTCCCATGCTTTGTTCAGAAATTATTAGGGAGGGAGTAAGTTAACCCAACCCCAGTGTAAATTGTTTTGATTTGGGCCCAATGTAAATAGGGTTAGAAGCAGTTATTTGCAATATATCTCTAAAAACAGCCAGATATGAAGGTACCGCCCATTGATGCATTGAACATTATGCGACGTTTTGGAAACTTTGCGGAATGGAAGTACTAGGTCTTGTATAAAGCTCTATCTGAGCCTTTGCGGTATCCTTAAAAGTAAATTAAGGTAGAATACATTTCACGTGCAGCGACTAGAATATCCTAAAAGACAGTGATGAGAATTTTAGGCTTCACGTGGATCATTAGAAAAAAAGAATGTTTTGCCTTCTTATTCTTTGCTGGGTATGTCACTCAAGAGTCAGATTTTGTAAATGTGTTGTTGAATGCCTTAAGAAGTACATATCATCTGCTTATGTTAAAAGGTGCCAAAAACTCAAATTTAAGAACGACTCAGGCAATTTAAGGCTTGAAACCGGTTTTCTGGTATCATTTGTGCTCGTGAAATTAGTCCAATTTAGTCATCTGTAATTATTTCCAGTGATGCAAGAGCATACTTTGGT
>JAOBRC010429456.1:0-12142 GCA_027575255.1 Scolionema suvaense
GAGCCCCATACAGAAATACACTCTCCTCCAAATCGCATACACACAGGATAGACAATAAGCCATGGCCTGGCCGGCCATGCAATGACCATGAGCATGCTTAAGTGAAGTAAGTATTCCTGCATATCAACATTGGAAACGGGGGAGGGGGTATAAAGCATGACTTCCAATATCACTGCCGATCCTGTGTCAGTTCGTCTACTATATTTTGTTCAGGGTTGTAGCTATGAGTACCTTCTGTCGTTTTTCACATATAATATACAATCCTCTCTCTAAGGCTTCCGACCTTTCATATGTGCAATACCAGCCGAAACAGTCCTCCAGTATTTAACCCGTTGCTTGCTTTATTCATGGACGAAGAAGTTCAAAATACAAATCGCAAGACGGGTACAGCACGTGAATGTACAGTGAATAGTATACAAGAAAACTAGCAACATAATCTTCTATCCAACAGCAATTATTCACGTTTTTCTACAGGGCAAATAGAGCCCCCAGAACAACTGGAAGGAAGTGAACTTAAAATAGGAGATTATAACAGTCCTAGACTGTGTGTAAGAATAATACAATAGAAGTTGAAAATAAGAAGACATTTGTCTATCAGTGATAGTAACGCGTTAAGAAACAGAATCAGGTGGGTAAAGAAGTCTGAGGATAATCCAAGTACGTTTCACTTTACGAAAAATAAGCACTGTTTAAAGAATTGCATCAACCTACTAATCACAGGTATCCTCCACTTTGTAAGAACAAAAGACAAACTTCAAAATTTTGCAGAAATTTGACTCCTCCAAATAAATAAGATAAACAATATGCAAGGCGGCTGAAAAGCATTTTTTTACTGGCGCTAGCTTTCTTCCTAAAAAAATACTTGCTTTCAGCTCTCCTCCTCCCCCTGCACAAATAAAGAGGACTAATCAAAATGCAAACTAGTTACCTTCTCGTCAAGTAGCACAGGATCGACACCAAAGAAAGGTCTCATTGGACATGCCGGCTTGAGAGGAGAATAATCCGGAGATGGCCGTGGCGAGATAAGAATGCCACCTGTTTCTGTAAACAAGAGCAAAAAGAAGTGATGCCGGTCAGATGCACGTTTCTTTCTAAGAATTATCCAATAAAATTAATAATCTCGAACTTTCTTCACGGCTAACAAAACAAGGATCTGATAGCTTTCACTGCAAAAAAGAAACAAAAACGGAGGACACTATTGTAGCAAATTTTAAAAAACTTACTGCATGAGATCATGTCATTTTTTTCAAATTTTGTTTGTTTTTTTTTTTTGCTCTTATGTCACTTCTGTTCAAACGTTTTCAATAATTTCGGGTTTAAATGGTTGCATTTAAATTAAATTTGAATACATTTTATACAACAGCGGTCCCAACAACGGGGGCAAAGTCCAAATATTTACCATGTTTTTGAACAAATAAAACTCCAAATTTCGGAAGAAAATGCTGTTGTTGTTTTTTTAAACTTGCGCTGCTATTAGAACACTATGTTTCTAGCGTATGTACATCACTTTTAGTAAAAAATTCCCAATGCCAAGGACTTGTCACCAAATTCAAATTTTTAGCAGTAGTTCCTACGGAAAACTGTATTGGCAGTCAGCAAATTTCCAATGCATGTAATTTGCAGACGAGACCATCTGTGGGACCAAAATTTGGAATTTCTCCCGCAATTATGAGCAAGAATAACTGGTCCAAATTTCTTCAAGTAATAAGTTGGCTGGCGGGAGGTGGAAAGGATGCCATTTTAACCGTTAAAATTGGAGAATAATTAGAGAGCAAGCGCATGGCGAGCTAAGGAACCTCAAATTCAGAAGAGCAGACTTACATCTGTGAGGTGAGCAATCACCCACCCTCTCCTCAGGACACGCCTTAACTTCACCAAGTTGCCGATAAAAACCTATCTTAGTATGAATTATATACATAGAAATTGATGATATGATCCGTAAGCATTTATCAGTTGCAGTAAATTCTTTAATATTTATTGGGTTAAAAGAATATTTAACAGTACGTAACGGGATGATGCACATCAGTCATAGTATAACGTAGCGCACAACACCTACAATAAAACAGTAAAAACAATTTACCGGTTTGCCACCAAGTATCAACAATTGGACATCGCTCTTCTCCCACGGTTTCATTGTACCAATGCCACGCTTCTTCATTGATTGGTTCTCCCACTGAAAAGAATAGAAATTAAGTTGCTTTTTCTACCAACAGAGGCACTATATACCAACAGAAGACAGAAGCTTCAATAAATCGAACATCAGTTAATACTCGCAAAAACTAAAAAAGTTGCCCATTTCCCCTTTCCTCCGTCCGCCTCATTATCTTCAAGAAACATCCAATCAAGACAAGTTTCAGACCTAAGTATCGAATGATGTGATGGATATTCTTTGCTTTTGGACTAGGATTAGAAACAGCTAGAGGTCTAACGGTTTTCACTTTTTTAGGTTGCTTTCGATTAGTTACAAGAAAACAACAAGAACATACAGGCTAGATCAATGAAATCACTCCCTCCTCCGCATAACTTCCAACATTCTGCGTATCTCAAACCCGCATCTGTGGACTTAAGGGTAAGCACAGGGGCCTGCAGCAGCAGTTTTTAGTCAAAGGGAGGTAAAATCATACTCATTAATATCACGGCTACTGCAGACAACAAGATAATGCAAACTTACCAGTGCCAAGTACTCGCAGAGATGATCGATCATATTTCGTCACGTATGAATTATCATACTTTAGTAGCAGTCGAATAGCAGTTGGTGCACCGTAAAACTGAGTCACGCCCAGCCTCTGTACCATTTCCCAATAACGACCAGGGTCAGGGTATGTGGGAACGCTTTCGAACAGTACTGAAGTTGCTCCATTAGCTAGCGGTCCATACACGACGTATGAGTGACCAGTAATCCAGCCAATATCAGCAACGCAGGCATGGATGTCACCAGGACGGTAATCAAAGCAATACTACAAAAATGCATATAGAATTGTATAAAATGAGACCAGAAAAATAAACGCAGTCAAAACCTGACTTATGACGTGAATTATTTTCAAAAATAAGCAAAAGAGACAAAAACGTTGAGGGGATTCACTTCCAATCAAAATACTACAACTGCGTTCTTCTAAGAGTGACTGTAATAACTAAGCATTAATAACATTATTTCGAGGGACTGCACACAGTTTGATCGTTTTCACCAAATTTTGTTTCACAAACATGTTCACAAAATTCTGCACAGGAACGTTTATCTCACAAAACTTACCAACCACTAAAATACAAAAAGATAAAATAAACAAAAGTTTCTGCAGTGGAATCTTATAAATGTGCATCTTTATGTCCCACATGAAATTTTAACAGCATTTTCGTAGGGAGCTTCTTTTAGCCGTGTTTTTCACTAGATTTGATGGTGAATTCTATGCTTGTTCTTAATCACACAAAATGTATTAACTTTTAAACAGAAAAACAAATATAAATCCCAACAACATACACTTGAAATCACGTTTTGAGCAAGTCACCATTAAGTACATGTACAAACATCAGCCAGCTTAGTTGCCAAATATACACAGTTTGATGTACTACCTGGTGAGTCAGCATAGCATAGAGCAGATAACCGGCATGTGTGTGAACAACTCCCTTTGGCTTCCCTGTGCTACCAGAGGTATACAGAATGAACATTGTGTCCTCACTGTCCATTGGTTCAGGTATGCATTCAGCCAGCTCAGATTCCATTGCCTAGTACACAAGAAAACATTGGATACTAAAACCATAGCAGAAAAAAAAAATAATTCAGACTTATTACAACATGAATTGGTGGTATTTTCTTTTTCGGTGTTTCGAAAATTTTGAAATTTATGTATGGTGTAAGTTAGAGATCAACTGTACATTTCAGTCGGTCGAATTGCAAGAAACTACACAGAGATAGGTGACAGAAGCAACTAAACACGTGCAAAAAATTCTTGGGGCATCTTTTGTCAAGAGTAACAAACAAGCCACTTCTCCATTCTGGCTGAAAAGCTAAATCTTTTGTCTGCCATTGCCTGGAAAAGTAAAACTTCGTGTTTTATTTAATATTGAGAAAAGAAACCATTTTGGGTGAGCTGAATAAAAAATATAGCGTGATTGTCGGGCGATTTGAGTTATGGCCTTATCCCAAACATTTTGTCCAGTGTTGTACAAAAAAGACAATGCATGCTGGAAAGTCACAGAAATATTCAACTCCTGCAGACTAAACCGATTGCACCCCCCCCCCCCCTCCCTGCCCCAGTACTAATAGGGTAAAATACAAATAATACAACACTCCCTTGTAAGAACTATAGGTGATATCACAGATAATGTTCGATAACAAGCTCATACTAGGCAGTCTCAGCGTAATCACAGCAAAACATTTCCAGCATCAAAATTGCATTCTTGCGGTGACATACCTTTTCAAGATGGAAATCCCTTCCATCCAGCATCGGTACATCGCTGCCTGTCCTTTGTGTAACAAACACAGTCTTCACATTCGGACACTGCTGAAGTGCTTTGTCGACAGTATGTTTCAGAGGGATCTTTTTGCCTCCTCGAACGCCTTCATCAGTTGTTACAACTGTCTCACAATTAGCTATCACAAGAAGAAGAATGAACAGTTGGACCTCTTGCTGCAGAAAAAAAAATATTTGTCTATTTGTAAGCTTTCTTCTAGTGAAGTTTCTGAGTACTGCTGAGATGGTACATGACTTCTAGTCATTATGAACATGCAATATTTCTGGTGATGCAAAAATTTCATGAAAATGCACTTACGGTGACCTCGCACAAGGATTCTACCTATCAATCAAAATATATCCTTTACCCATACAAGAGGGCACAAAGCACTTCTCTTTATCAAAAAGGCTTCATCATAAAAATAGAACAGTGGAATCAAACCAAATTTGGGTAAAAATAAATTTGACGCTAGGGAAACATGATTCCAAATCCATCTTCACTTGACATGTCAGGTCTTATTGCAAAATTCCATCATTTATACTCCATATTCTTCAAGTAGTGGGATTTTTTGTCTATAAAGCAAAAGAGTAGAAGACGTAACGAAAGACAGACAGACCACATTTTATGCGGCTCTTTGGCATAAAGCAGAGTTAAAAATCTATGGAGTGGTTATTGAGGAAAAAGCATCAGTGACAGGCGGACGAAAGGGAAAAGTAACTGACGAATTTCAGTTCATAGGGTTTTCCCTAGAGCAGGAGTTTACAAAAATACAAATTTGCTCAAAAATGACAATTTCATTACTTTTGTAGAGACCTTCAGCATGAAATCGACCTTACTCACCATCGTTTATTCTAGAAGCTAACGCATCAGCGCTGAACCCAGCAAACACAACACTGAAATTTAAAAAATAGACAGGATAGCAACTTGTTAGCTCTATAAAAAGATACGACAACATTACAAAAAAAAAAAGAAACCAAATAGAGAGAGAAACCTTATCCCCATGACGCCAGTCTAACAATGCCAGAGTGCAACTGCGAAATATTAGTGAGGACATACAGAACATATTCCACTGTGAATGACAATGTGAAAACCAGCTTTAACAAGAAACATTCTAGCTCAATCTGCTACGTGTGCAAGGAAATCAGTGAGAGTAGATAGAGCTTTAACTTGTTTCTTACTGCCCCACCCCCCACAACATTTTGTAACGCTGCAGTTAAACCACAAAACCAAATCCTACAACGCATGATGAGCTTTCAAGAAGAACTTATCTAAGAACCTTTAGGTGCAATAATATTTTTTTAATATATTACCTATCCCCTACAACGGGTGCTTTGCTTCATGTGCTTGGAAGCAAATTTGATACGTGTCATTATCAAAAAAGGTACTTTTTCTCAAAAAACCAGGTCCACACCGCAGGACAGGGTAGGGGAGGGCAAAATGACATCAAACCACACCCCAACCGAACTTTTTAAAGTTTCTTTTTAACCAGGATAGCGAGTCATAAAATTTTGTGAATGTTCCTAGAATTTATCCACGAGTACATTGCTGCAAATAGAAATTTGGAGGATGGCACCCGTAAAGCACTATGGCGCCATCATCATAGTGCAATAAACATGAGTTTTCATACCAATGGAACAGATGAAGAAATGTTACAGATGAAGAACGGTACAGATGAGGAAATGGCACAGATAAAGAAATCATACAGTGGAACTGTCGGCAGAGATAACAGAACAGCCTGAAACTAAAAACAGATATTGGTAACCCCATACCATTATGTAGAGGAAGCAAACTCACAATTGAGAATCGATGTGTATTTCCTTCCCTGACGGAAAACAAACTATTTCGAAGTTTTTCAAGTACCTGAGGTCATTCGGACGACGTCTGCAAAAATTGAGTGATGCTACTATAAGGCACTTAACAGAAGGGAGGGAGTGGGGGATGCTTATTAATTTCTTGCATGTCTTACTTTTTTTTAAGCCGGAGAAAAATTTCAGGGCTCTTCAGCTTCTTAGAATTGATACATTTTTTGCACTCAGAAGCTCTATTTTGTGAAAAAAGTGTACATAACTATGCAGTATATCTTGATATAGTTTTACTTGACACTGGCCATGTTTTTGGATCCCAAAAATGATTTTTGCAAGAATTTTTGAGATTTTCTTCATTTCTGACACCTCCCTCCCACCTCACACACTGATCTATTTTTTTGTAAAGTTTCTGACCCCCTACTATTAAGATCCCCTTCTATTAGGTACCTTAAGAGTATCAAAAAATTGATTACGCAGCTGACTTGTAATCTATGGGCTCCACGTTGGAGCTTCCCTCTGGCTGGTTAACGCGAAATCCCGAAAGATTGAGACAGGTAGGGGTTCAGTAATTTCTCAGCAGCTTCTCGTGGAGAGAAGAGCAGCATCCGACCTTAAGTAATTTGACAGGCTTCCACATCAGTATCCGAATTCAACAAAAAATTGATGACTTGCATCATAACATCCTTTATGCTTACCAACTTCCGTCCTGAAGAAATATGGAGCCTAGACTACCACTTCCAAATGAGTCCTAGTTTGGATAGAGTTCAACTATGTTTAGCAGATTCAACAGATAATTACGACCATGCCATAGCCTTGTGAATGTTTGAGAAGGGGATGGTATCAATTTCTACCGTCGATGATACTCTGATAACACCATAAACTATGACACCTTGAAAACAATAGATTCTTATAGGTGACGTTATTAACAAATGATGATGTCATCATTGCCAAATGCAATATTTGGCACCAACTTACTTTTACTTACATTCTGCCTGGAAAAATTTCGCTCGAACCAAAATCTCATTCAACCTCTGATATGCCTGAAACTTGAACTGAAGTGCACATACTCAGACATTTCTCCGCGTCAAAATTTCTGCTATGTGAAAACCTGCCTTTCGAGTCAGGTCGCTCCGTTTGGATAACCCTTCCACCGCAAAGAAAGTCAATCACTAGGCCCCTAAGGTTCCTACAGAAAAAAGAACTCAAACCAAGAAGCAAAGTAGACTAAAATCACAAACCTGTGAACTGCTCCAATCCGCGTGCAAGCTAACATAGTTGCCACAGCAATAGGTGATACAGGCATGTAAATACACACATTGTCTCCCTTTCGAACACCTCTCCTTTTCAAAGAATTTGCTACACGGCAAGTCATGTCCAGTAGCTCCCTAGAAAGTAATATCTAAAATGCAGAACGTTTTGAATTATACCAATTTAATTAAGAAAACATAATCCAGAAAATAAGTCGACTTCATAAAAAAGAAATTCCCCTGAGTTGCCTCAATTCCATGGCCTGGCTCTTTCCTGAAAGAAACCAACCCTTGAGTTCAAATGACCATGCACTTTCTCTTTGAAAAAGCATCACAGAGCCTGCGATTATTACTACGAGCTGATTCAAAAAATTTAGGATTCAGTAAGCGTAAATATGGCGGAAACATCCCACATGGCTGCTGCCATAAACAGGAAATAATCAATACGTAATTATAATTCGAGGATAATTCCAGACACCCATAGTTGATACAATGAATCAACCAACTTACTGATAAGTGACTTTGACATGCGTCCCAGGTTCATCACGTTCCCAAATCAGTGCAATAGCATCGGGATTCTTTTTCGCATGACGATCCAAGCAATTTTCTACAAGAAAGATTAACACACCGCACACAAGCAGTATATTCCAGAGCAATCTCAAATGACAACTAATGACGAATAAGTCAAATTAACATCACCCGACCTGGGCACACAAACATCTACAAAATAGATGACCAGGCTAATTATGTTTTACTACAAAGAACTTGCTGATTCACAGATTGAACTTGATTCTCTTTGCTTCAAACTATAGCTGATGAGCACAGGCCTATTTGGTGTCTTGGAAACTTGCTATCACTAGGCACGGAGATGCATCACAAATCATTATATGATTTTGAAGTAGGTTTGGAACAAAACTCCTTATGATCATAAAGATACGATAGAAAGGGCTTCCCATGGATACAAGGCAAGTGAAGGTGCACATCAACAATATAGTCCACTATTCGGGAACCGCATGTCTTAACACTTGTTCTTCGTTTCCCAGGAAGTCTGGCCACAAGTAATGAAAGGCCATCGCTTTCAGTATTCCCAATTGCTGAGAGTGTATAGAGGGGGATGGCTAATTTTGCTAATTGGGGTCCAGTCCCTTCCTCTTCATCATGTTAAATGTGGAAAATAATGTCCTGTATGTTCATATTATTTTGCTTCCTTGGGTTCATCCCAACTCTTCGCTCTCCAGTTGTGAGAAATCCTGTTCTGTTATGGAACCATGTTGCTTGTCAGGGTCCAGCTTTCAAAGCCTGCCCAAGCAGGGAAAGCTTGTTTTATTAGTGAGAATGAACTGTTCAACACATCATAATCTTATATAAAAACAGGGCAGCCCGTGAGCCATCGTACCTTGCCAATAAGCATACAGATGGACTAAAAGGTGGTCTACAAAACACAAGTTAGAAAAAAAAATGTGATTAGACCAGCAGGAGATAGTAATCATCATCCACATACCTGAAATGTTCAGTTTCCCACCCAAAAACCAGGCATGCTTCCCAGCACCCATATCGCTCTGTGTTACTGTGTGAAAATCCTCCGCCCATTGAATCCGTTCACGGGCAAGCGGCCCCCAGAACTTCTCCGGGTGATGTACGCTCAGCTCGTGCAACTTTGCATGGTCAGCAGTCACATGAGCTAACTCTGGCACATCTGCAGGTGAACACAGCTTCGTTGCCACAACTAAGCATCTTTTTTGAAGAGCTAGTGTTTTGGGGAGGCCAGGTCTTTCTAATGCTATGACATGAAAGGCTTTACTAACTTCCTTCACAAATTTTGAAGTCAGCCTCGGAATCATTTTCCTGCTATCTTCTAAAAGATGTGCTACACTCTAAGTCTCCTACCAGGAGCTGGAAAGACAATAAAAGGATCTCATTAAGGACAAATAATGCATCAACATCAGCACTAAGGCGTGGCACAAAATAGTCATTACAAATAAAACTTCAATATAAAAAACACAAAAGAACAGAAGCAAAGTTCACAATCAAAGTAAAGATGAATTGTCTACTGACCATTATCTGCTTTAATTTCAACGGAAGAGCTCTATAGAATGTAACATAATATCAATAAACAGATTTGCTCAGAACATGTTCTCACATTTTGACCGTCACACATTTATATGTACTTCACATGAACAGAAGGCTTTTCAAGCCTTTTTTCCATTCAAATGGGTGCCTGTATATGCATGTGTTGCAATAACCACAGAATGGCAAAAACCAAAGCCCTTATTTCTGAACAAAACATGGCTACATATGGAAATTTGGCAAAAACAGTACAGAAACTTCTGTAGTTACTGTATATGGAATGGCTCAAGAGTCTGCTAAAAAGTTCAAATTTTACTGACGTCAGCAAAAACGTTGGCCTATGTAAGCGAAATTTTGAAAATTGTCCAAAATTTTACCGAATCATAAAACCTGAACCACAAAAGCTTTTTTCTTCAAATTTGTTTTAAACCAATTAAAATAATAATTACTTTCTATTAGCTTGTTTTTGTCATATTCATAGCGTTTCCAGCAACTGCGATGAGTTACAACTTTTGTAAAAATTGGTCCAGGTACCTGCAAAAACGTCCCCAAAAAACTTGAAACATAGAAAAAGTGGTTCTTATTTCACCTTATAGCCTACTAAAAACTATCTAACAACTCACCAAGTTTCAGCTCTTAAGCTTTTGCCATTCAGAAAATATCATAAAAAACTTGCCAACGGGAGGGGGGGGATTTTACCCCCTCTTCTCCCCTCCTCTGCCCCCACTGTAAAAGGGTCAAGGAGGTGAAATCTGGTCAACAGAGAAAATTAGGAAGCTAGCTCAAAAATGAGGAATTCTAATAGTTATCATATTGACACAAAGAAACAAACATTTAACCATGTAATTAAGAAACTTAATTTATAGCATAATTATCTTAACCTTACATGGATTTGAGGGGAGGGGTTGATTTGACATGCCCTGATCCAATTTTATCAAATTCTGTCCAAGCCATGAACCTGTGGACGCTAATGATAGTGGATTTTCCTCAGAAAATGATGAAAAATGATGAAAAATCACGAATTATATTTATGTGAGAAATGTTTTGGTGCAAAAATGTGTGTTGTAAAGGTCTTGTGACACAAGAGAACAATTGGATTGGTACTCAAAAAATTGTAAAAATAATGATGTCAGCCAAATTCAACAATGCAAACTTTTTTTTTTGCAAACAAGTTTTTCTGCCATAAATTTTATTAATGTCCTGCAGACCAAATGAGAACCTTCAAAAAGAAAGAAATTGGTGAAGACCAAGATAACTGCAATTCACCAACAATGATGGTAATAAACATTCGCAAAAACTGTTGACGTCAGTATAATAATGATGCTACTGATATATTTCTGTGCTAATATGAAACTTAAAGGAACAGTAGCTCAAAACTTTTTTTAGCCGATTGCATTAGCTCTGCCATACTTCAAGGAGATTTCATAGCCTTATTGGCATATTTACTCTGAATCACACTTTTTCCTGCAAGCAAAGTCTTGCATATTAATGAGCCACAGCTCATTTAATATGCATGGAAGACGAAGGGATTAGTGTAAGCATTCTTATCGTTCTCTGAGAACGCAACAGGTACGCAAGACTTCATACCGAGGATGAATTCTTGTACTCAACACATGAAAACTTTGCATTCCAATTGCATCATTTCTACTGAATCTGTAACTGTGAAATTTGGTATGGGAGTTGACATGGCATATAAGTATGCAGCAAAGCTTAATAAAATGTTGAGACACAGTTCCTTTAAATATTGTTCCATATACCTGAGACGGTTTAACATTGTAGCGTGAGTATTGATGATTTTAGAGAGGGGAGGTCATATTACCCCCGAATCAGACTACAGCTTGCTTCAAAACACCCAACCCTTGTAAAGTAATGTTTTTTGTAGCGATATTCGGTCATCATAAATGGGCAAAAAAATAAATTTAACATTCCTAAAGACTGAGATATACCTCAAACACATCTCATGACTTTGGACTTCATTGCTATTAAATTATAAATAAATTACCAAAATGTCTTAAAAACACAGCCACGCAATTCCCCACAAATGTTTCAGATATAACCCGAAAAAAATAGGAACAAAGCATCAAACATGATTTCTGACAAAACTTTCTGGGCTTAATGAAGGTAAAATTTATCTCACTCAAGAGAATGGTAAGTCGGATACTCTGAATTGTAGAGACCTGGCTTGAATACTCACAGTTGATTGGTTCACCAAAATAAGGGCAATCTATTGCTTCTACAAAAACCGTGATATCATTGCAACATCATCACTGTCAAATTCATGCATTGGGTTAATGCACACATAACATAGCTTTCTACAAATATACAAGTTTCGATTTGTTTACTATTTCCTTTTTTCCTGGAGCAAGACTGGCAGAGCTACAAGAATGGTAGGCCTTAGATGATCACTCAAGATTATTGCATGTCAGTTTTTTCAAAATAGATGGCTAGTCTATAGTTATCATATTACTCTGTATGCTCACACATTTCAAAGAGATAGCAAAACAACAACAATAACAGTAGTAAAATCTCTACCTTCACCTTTGTGTTTTGCTGGACTACTAGTCTTGGGTTTAC
>JAOBRC010429567.1:0-12140 GCA_027575255.1 Scolionema suvaense
GACTCACTGTGAAACGATTACTGTTTGTGAGCCCAAGGAACTTCTATCACCAGAAGTTCCTTGGCTCTCATACAAACTGCGTATTTCATTGGCACACTTCATGCATTTCACAACCGCTCTTCTGAAAGCAGAGGACTTTTGATGTGCAAGTTTAGTGGATGGTTGGCGATAGCCTGCAAAATAGCAGCATACTAAAAAATCTAAGCGACCTCTACACCTTCACCTTCCAGCAAATGGACATCGAGCTTCAACAAATATGATAATGTCGAACCGTTGATGGATTCCTAATGACCTACTACTTGATATAATCGTTTTGAACTAAAAACGGAAAATCGCTCCGTTTTCGGGCAAAACGTAGTGATGTAAACTAAGCATATATCAGACGCGATTCATGATAGATTGTTTTTTTGTGGCACTTCATAATTTTAGAAGATGTCCATTTATGACACATGCACAAAAAGAACAATTTGTAAGAGCATAAGCCTTAATATCACCAGAAAATTAAGAAAAATTTAAGAACAACCAAGGCTGTGTTTCGTCCCGAAAGTTAAGAACGGCAACACTATTTTACAGGCAAGATAATCAAGAGTTTGCGACAGAGGCAAGATCTTTCCCATATTTCGTCTAATATTGATAAAATTTTGTTTTGATAGATCGTTGGTTCATGAAGACAACAACTCCATGTTAGGGGGATGTCTTGTTCCATTAGACGAAATAAAGAGATATTGATGCCGAAAACGGGCAAAAGACTAAAGAACAACGAGCATCAGCTCAAAGTCTCCGGTTCCTATAAAAATCAGAGCGTAATGAGCCGATCTATCTTCTTGTGATGATTCTTCGATGAATTTTGCAAATTTTCAGCAAATATCAGCACTTTGAAATGTGTCAGCGAAAAACCTACCAGGGGAGGGAGCCGAATCGCTGCCTCCTCCTCCAGGCTAAGTAGTGATTAACAAGCGCTGGCACGCCTAGCAGACACCCTAGGTTACTAAAACATGATTTTTCCGTAGTCACAATAATAGTAAGTTTTTCAAGAAAAGCCGACAATCTCTTTTTTCACATAAATGTCACCGTGCCATTTCGGCATGGTTCGCATATGCTGAATAATAAAATAATGGAAAAAATTGACAGAACCGCAACTTTCACTTTGGCTTCAACTTCCAATGCCAGGAAAAGGCTTTTTTTCGTGGTCAAATGTTCCACAAATTAACCGTAGTGTAAGATTGATAGAACCTGACGCCAACATGGGGGCCTATTATACCCCTCCGCGAATACGCCTTTGCGCCTGAAAATTGCCCTTGAAACCACATTTCGCTTTAAAAATTATAAGCCATTATGCAATACGCCATGTAAAATCCTTTCTTTACGAAGTACCACGCCCTTAGTACCAGTAAGAGAAGTTCCTTGGGCATGTATGGGATGTACATTTGCAGGGGCGGATCTAGGGTAAAATTACAGTTGTGCCAATCAGCGTTTTTAGTCTGGCCCGGGGGCGAGGATAGGGGAATGTGTCTTGATTCAGCATACATGGGTTTTTTGTTATGCTTATTTTAATTCTCTCTTAATTCTCTCTTCCACTCGATGTTTAAGTCATTTGAAAAAAAATTCAACATGACCTTAGCAAGCGGAAGGGAGCGGCATGCCTTAAAAGTTTTGGCAATCAAAAATGCAAATCCTGTTAGTTCTACCCTAGTTCTTAAGGCGCTCATAATATCGCTGTGTGAGAAAATTAGGGAAAATTTATTAAAAATGAACGTTAACAGCCTATAATATATTTACTTAAGAAGTTGCACTGAGACCAAGGTAATGGCGTATAGTACCACTTCAGCATTGATGCATTTTCTTACACTTGTTCATCAAAAGGAAATTCTTTCCAAATACACTTTTCTCTATAACAACGTACCGTTTTTTGATCAAGGCTTCAATCAGGCTTAGATAAAAATTAAGTCTAAAAATATTCTTAGCTCGTTCTTAGGTAGCTTCATTTTAATTCTCTATTGCTGCCAAATACCATAGTTTTGGTACTCAATGAACAGAAAATTAGCTGGATTGGCGAAACATAATTCGTGACAACGAAACAGTTTACTGAAGAAATTTTTTCTGATATAAGCCTTCAGTGTTCTTAGCATGTTTTTATTTTGGTTCATGAAAGCCTTTCGTTCTCATAAACTTTGTTCATGTAGAAAAAAGTGTACTCTCGCTCCAAAGTAAGCTAATCAAAACTGCTTAAACTTAAAATAAAACTTGAAGTCTCTTTGTAATCTTCGTTCAACAAGCGAATGAATGATGGACGCAGTGAGTTCAGCCTCCAGACCTGTCTACCAGATTTGCACTTTCTGTTCACGAAGCACTTCAGGGTAAAGCTGAGCGATGCCGTTAAATGTAATATGTTTCGTTCCCAGGCTGGCACCACTAGACTTCAAAGAAAGCCACCGTCATTTTCTTCTCACGTTTGAGAGTGATGGGTCCGAGGGTCTTGTTTTGATTGTCTGTACAATCAAGGCACTACATCCTGGCATCGAGCATCAGAGTTTCACGTAACCCTCGTTTCCAGATCAGCAGTCAGCTAAAATATACCAAGTCAAGTCAAGGAGATTGGCCACTACCCATCTTGGCGCTTGCTAATTGCCACCTGGCGAAGTTTATAGGAATGAGGACGCATTGAACGGCATTGAACACCAGATCAAAGTTAGTAACTTCGATCAGATAAACATCAAAGGCAGTTACTTTATCTAGAAATGTAGAGTGAATTGCGACGAAATAAACAGGCAGACTTCAATTTAGTGCGCGGAAAATGCATGGTGCCATGAAACCAAGGCACCCCCCTAAATCCGCCCCGGATTTGATACATTGCGAGCTCATAAAAACTGTCTGATAGTGAATGTCAATACTTTGAGTAAAATTAGTTTTATTCAACGTACAAACAACCGCTCTTTGAGTGGCGTACACTAACAGCTCAATCTTCATATGACATGCTTTTTTGCAAATTGAAATTATACACGCTTTTTTGTGTAAGCAACGTTTTCTTCGACTTTAACCTCGGTGTTGCTTAGTATTTTTTGTGTCTTGGTCTTAGATTTTGCACAGGTGCTGTTTAATCCAAGGTCTTCTTTATCTGTCCAATTTCGTGCGATTTCATTGCAAAACTTTGAAATAGGTTTTAAGTCGTGTCTGTTGCTTAGATATATGTTCTCTTGATCACCACAGCGTTCATTCCTTTGGTACCGTTTATACAAAACAAGACGTAAAATCATGACAGAATCTCAGGCTCAAGATGTTGCTTAACGTTTGCTTAAATTTTCGCGATTTTCATCCTGGTGTTTCTTATAAAAAGACGTGAAAGGGCTTGGCAGGGATCTTAATTTCTGGTAGATAACGAAATTCAAGAATTGAGCATCAAGATATTTTTCTTTTGGTAGTGCCTATGGTTGAAATACTTAAGATTTACAACCACAAAATTTCTTATTTCGAAGATCCTATGGAATCCTGTCTCTTAATAAGGCCTTTGATCAGTGGCTCCTTTTTTTCTAGCTACGAAGTTTTCATTCAGACTTATGGATGGCAGACCTTTAACTTTTTTGAGGGTAATATCGACTTAGTTAAGCAAATAATGGGGTTTGTGAAACTACTAGAAAATGTACTGCAATATATTTTTTATGACTTACTAAAAGTCTGGGAGGACCAGGCCCCCTTGGTACCCCCACTTGTTACCCCGCTCTGGCTGCAACAATAAAATACAACATTGTCGCTATTTTTCATACAGTCAAGAAAATTAAGATTTTCGTATCCATTGTTGCTGACATCCAGACAGCAATTCTGGATTGTACAAAACGTTATGTTATAGACATTAGGTTTAAGACTTAACATCAGAAAAATGCACTTCTTAACCGTAAATTTTTACATGCACTCGTGAAGCACCAAAGCATCGTTCCTTGTTTTAGTGAAAGTTAGGTGCCAACCTGCAATGATAGTAAAAGCATGGACGTATGGCAAACAAAAAGAAGAAAGAAAAACAGCTGGAGAAACAAGAGCCATACACATCACTCACGCAATGCGTTCCCTTAATTTGAAGAGGCGCATTGTTGGATCGTCGACTTGACTTGCGCCACTCGATTTTCCAATATCGCTGTTTATTATGCAAACGTATTCATTTAAAACCTTCATCGAATATTCAAATTTCTTCTCATTGACAAAACCCATTTATGCATGCTCCCTCGCATGATGATTAATATTGAATTATGCGTTCGAATGTTTAGGACATACATTTCTGATGCAAGCTGAGAACGTTACAGCATCAACAGTGGTGAAGCACAAGACAGTACGTTTGACGCTACTCGAAAACATTACCGCGATTACGCAAGAAATTGCTGAATTTTCACCTTGACACCACCAATTTCGTGGCATATACGCAAAACGCCATGAAATCTGAAACCGCCTTTACGCGCGCTTTTGACTCTCGAAACCGCAAAATGCCACGAAAATTTGTCCATTTACGCACGCCGCACAGGTATAACAGGCCCCCCTACATGTGCCCAAATAATAAAGGCATATGAAGTTAAAATTTGTACGCAATCAAAATTGGCAGCCCTATCCGAAAAATGCCGGTTCATTAGTCCAGTCAATCTAGCCTAAAAAATGATCCAACCTGGTACAAGTTGCAAAAGTATGTCTGTTTCATTTTTTTCTACTCTTTGAAATGTCTAGTTTCACCAAAAAAAGTCCTACACCCATGGTCAAAATATTTTGGAACACATGCGCAGTTTTTGCCATGTTCCGTGCCGCAAGTAAACGAAAATAGGGCGACAAGTACAGAGCCGCAAATCAGGGCGGGAGGGTGCTTTTTGTTTGGGAGACTTGCTATTTCTGACTTTGAAAAATCATGTTTTGGCATTTCTAGGGTATGTGCAAGGTGTGGTAGGGCTCGTTTTAGGGCGTGGCTTGGGTTTTTAAATACTTTTCAGGTAATTTAGAGAACAAAGGGCCTGGAATTCGGTCTACTAGCGTAAATTGCACTGAGACAGTAGATAGAGGTTGCTAAGCACCTATAAAAAATTTATTGAAGTGCTTGCAACTCAAAGTGCTTTTACAAGCAAAAGTGGTAAAAATTGGATTTTTGATTTTGGCTGAAAAAAGCCTTGTGTGCCAAATATTTTGTCCAGAGTTGTAGGCTTAAAACAAAAGGGAAATGATATAGTTAGGTGGAGGAAATTGGGATCCATAGACACAGTTAACCACTACAAAAACGAGGAGATTCTCATGTATGGCTTCAAATGATTGACTAGGAAACACTTATGAGTGAAAACAGTGTTCAAAAAGAACATTTCTGTTCTTAAAAATATCGCCTCGCTCCTAGTCTCATATTTACTTTATTCAGTGGCCTCCAGTAAAACAAGAATTTGTTTGTTTTAACCCTGTTCTGCCTGAGGGGGGGGGGGGAGGGGTGCAAAAATTACCCCGCCTCAAAAGTTTTTTAAAATCACAAAATATTAAGAGAGGCCAGTGAACCAAATTTATCGACGCATATGGTGTTCAAATTTCATGCGCATAGTTTGCTTGGTTCCTGAGATATGTAAATTTTGCGAGAGCCGATTGGCAAAATCATTCAATTTCCCTATGATGAACTATGATGGGAAAAAGTACTCTTCAGAAGTAGCCATGCTGCCCCAAAACTTCATACTCTGAAGTTACCTAACATTATTTTCTTCAAAGTACTATGCCTTTGCTTTCCAATAACTGTTGAACCAACTTCTGGGGTTTTGATGTTCCGATTTTTCAAATTTGACTAAATTTTTCGCCATTTTTGCTGGTTTTGGGGAAAAAGTGCTGAGGTCACTGAAAAATGGTACCGACGTGGCGGTTCAAATGAATGGCTTTCAGAAACTATACGTTGAAGACTATATCCATGCACAGTTCGAATGTCCTAGCTACATTCGTTTGCCTTTTAGGGTGGGGCTTGTTTCCTGCCCCCCTTCAACGTACATAAAAAAGCCCAGGCGGAATAAGGTAACGCTATCGACTTAAGAAGAACATATTTTCCATGGGATGGGGCCATATGGCCTGCCCCACCCCCCTCCATAAAAACGCACGTACATGATTTCTTGTGAAAATAAAACAGATAGATTGGTGACCTTTGGCATGCTGTTTCTTTGAAAAGTTCCTGCTTTTCTCCTTTGAGTCAAATGACGAAGTTCGATGACGTAACCATTTCTTAGAATAAGAAAGAAAGATTCCCAGCAACTACCTTATCGGGCAAAACTTTGTCGGACAAAATTTTGGTCATGACCCCAAAAATTCGTCCCTTTCGCCTGACTAAAAGTGACGCCCACTGCACTTATTTCTTAAAAACACAATACAGGTAAACCGTGGTATGTCGAGCCATAAACGGCTCGTTTTTCAGCGGTTCTTTTCAAACTTTGTGTATCACAGCACATACTCTCATTCGTCTTGGTGTGTCATGAAAGTCAATGGAACTAAATCCTCAAATATACGACGCTTCTCTGCCTTCAGGTGATCAAGTCTTGTCGGCACTACACCTGGCGAGCTTTGTTAACCCTATCTTATATGGGCTCTACGCTAACCTATTTTATATGGGGTAGGGGCATATATGTTCCCCTACCGAACTGGTGATGTAGGAAAGCTAGAGACTTGATATTGGTCATGTGAGTACCTTACTACAGGTACTTTTCAAATATAGTTACAAACTGCACACATCACCCCTGCTGAAATAAACAGCGAACAAGTGAACACGTTATTGGACATAAACTGGCTGGTGCAGGGTGCTATGATCCATATATGTTCTACTTGCTTCTGTCCGTGAATATATAAGCCGCATACATCCATATGTAAACTTGTTCTAAACCATTCTGACTGTCTAAGAAGACTAGGAAGCCAAGAACTCCTCTTTTATGTGCAATATTATCGATGGGCGAAATTTTTCGTAGGGCGAGATTTTCGTGGGGCGAAATTTTTCGTGCGGTGAAAATCTCGTCACCGAGACAAAAATGTTTAGTTTTTTGTAGACTATGAAAAAAAAAGGAAATTACGGTCAAGCCTCTAATAGTAGTCGCCTCCCGATAGCAGCCACTAACTTTCAGACTCAAATTATTCCCGTACGTTTTCTTATCTAGCGTTTAGGAGCCACCTGGGAAAAAATAAATTGAGTTTCTAAAAGCGACCACTCAAACATATGTTCTGTTTTTTATCTACAAACACCTGATATTTATGCTGCAATTTAGCGCTAAGGCATACATGTTATCCTCAAAAATGATCACTTTGTACAAAAAATATTTAATTTTACCTAAACTTTCAAGAAATATCCTTATTATGAATCTTCAGTTTTTATAATGCAATCAAAACTTTTGTAATACAATCAGGTCCTTTTTAGTAAACAGCGGTCACCTCCTAATAACGGCCACCAATCCTTAGCGCTATTAGAAGTTTGACTGCACTACTATTAAAAATAACAATAATTTCACTGTGACACGCTGGAACTGGTGGCATATAATCTCTGACCACCATAATAATCGTTGTTGAGTTTTGAAATGTTACGGCCAGTATATGAAAACTGGTTGCCACTAAACGCTAGGTTCTAGAAATATATTGATCCAGAGGAAATTGGCGGTAAATAGGATTAACTGGGTACTTAGGATGCATCAGAAGACTGATCTTCCTGCACAGATGATGTGTGTGGTCCTCTTTGGTTTCGATATCTTGACTTATTTGCGCTCTGAACTGCAAGGTAATTGGTAACTGCATCTTGATTCAGTGGTAAAGATACTACCCTATTTCAATAATTGTATCAAGTCGATATGGCTGTAGGTTAAAGCAACGAAAAACCGTAGTAATAGGTGAAGACACTGATGTCTTGGTTCTTTTGTGACACTGAACTGAAGACAGAAAGTTTCCCATAGTATTTCAAACAGTGAACAGCCAGTGAAATCTAAAGCATTGAATCCCTAATATGGAATGCATCAAGGAAGTTATATTGCTACTGCATGCATTCTAAGGTTGTGACACGGCATCCAGAATCTACAGTATCTGGAAAGGAAAGTCTGAAAAAGCATCAGCTGCTGAAAAGCTTTTGCAGGAATTCAACCGGAAGATGAACGATGAACGAAAGCAAACGTGCGAGTAGCGACTGATACAGTTTTGTATTGAATGCAGCTCTTGAAAAAATGGCTTGAAAAAGCATTTGAGAATCCTTGGTATAAAAGTAGCTTTTGTATATGTACTTTCTACTGATTCTTAACTCATTACCTTTTAGGCTAGCCCAGTCACTCACCAGTTTCTGAATGAACTACAGATGACAGATCGTAATGGACTGGGGGAGAGGCTAGGGCTTGGCTGCTTTTACATTGTGCCTTCATGAAATTGAATCCATTTGACATAAATTAACTTCGAAAAATTTCGGACAAAAAAGTTTCAGCGCAATGGCTTGTCCGAAACTTGTTTTGTCCAAAATTTTTGATATGCTGAAATTTTAACCTGCCGAAATTTAAAAACGACCCAAAACATGCCTCGAATATACAAAATTTAGAACAGGAGCGAAAACCCTCACGAGAAATATTTGCACAGGACCGTAAAAACATAGACTGTTGCCACATTTATTCCTCCAGCAGAAGTTTCATACTTCCGATAAAAATCGAAATTTCCTAAGGAAACCTATGTAACTGCCACGAACACTAGAAATTCCAGTTTTAGTCCATACAGAATGTAAACAGAAGGTTCTTGGGAACGCGAGTGTTTGAGACTTAATTATCCGTACCTTGCGTCAGAGACATTTACAGGCCATCCTCTGACAGGATAATTGCACTATCTTCATTTAAAATGGCTACTTTTTTGCTGTTGTCTGAAACTACTAAATGACATACAATGGTTGATCAAGATTAGGAGTGTTTGTGCATCAGATTTCGAGCTGAAAGTTAAGAAGCCATGAATATGACATGCACTATTAGCAGTAAAGTTGCTGAAAATTCCTCAGGTACCTAATATACTTCTTCAAAGAGTATGGCTTAGGACTTTGTTTGGTGGACCAGGATATCATAAAGTCTAAAAAAAAATGCCCCCACACAAAGTTTTGACTGGACTACACCTCATATATCCCTTTGAGGACCATAAGGATTCAGATAAATCTTTTGTGAAACTTTTTCGATACATTGAGTGATGTTAGTTTAAAATAAAACACTTCATGTAAAATTCTTCCTGAACTCGTCCCAGTTCTCTAGAACTGGGCAGGACACTGATGTCCCTGTGGTCCTCAACAGGAAATATGTGTGTTGACTGCTTCGAAAAGGAATAACACAGAAATTGCTCTACACCCGCTAGAACCTCTTTTTACAGATACTTTGTTCTAACATAAACATGACTCAAGAAACAAAACATCCATACTCAAGCAACAAACTAAGCATAGTGATCTTGTAAGCCATCTTACAAATAACTAAAAAGGCGCATGTTTCCATAAACTGATGAAAGAAACATTATTCACATTGTGAAATGTTGTTTCTGCTAATTCGTGTGATACGTTTGAAAGCAATTTCGATCCTTCTAAAGGCATAGGAAGACAGAGCATGAGGCACATCAAGCGTATGTTTGATTCTCTACTTTCTTTGACGAACAAAGAATGCATCTGGCACGTGTTGGAGAAAAATCAGGGAGGTGTTCAACAACGCCAAATGATTTCCCCTTTGACCTTTTTGATGGATGACGGCACCCCTCTTTTCCTGCTAGAAAACTTGCGAATCATATTCTGTGCCACACTAAATCTGAAATCCATTGCTGTCATGGGTACTGATGATTCCATTTTGCCGTAAACAATCTTTGAATTGACGATGGCAATGTCGAGAAAGTCACAAAACACTCTCAAATAAAATCGGAACTTGCTACGACGATCTAATTGATAACTTACTTTCATTTGATCACTTAAATCTACACCACCCGAAAACTGATTGTACTCACTAACAATGAATGGGCATGCCGCTTTCACTCTTTCCTTTGACCCCTTCACTCTTCTGCTAATTTGCTGGACAGAGTTTGGATTGAAGTAATTTGTCAACAGAATTACTGATTTGTTATCCATCCATTTTACTGCGAAGAGACCGTTTGCAGAAGACCAATCCTGCTCACCGCGTTTCATCTGCTTATCATCAGAGTTGGCATATGCTTTCGGTTGGCTCGCACAGTTCCAGTTGCATAAATTCCCATTTCAGATAGCTTTGACAGAAGCTGCGTGCTGGTGAAAAAGTTGTCGAAAAAATATAGCAATGGGTGTTCTTCAACGTGTGACAAAGAGAAAGAACTACAGATTCTCCCAATCCAAACTCTGTTTTTTTCTTCTTTTCTGCGTACATGTCAAATTCGTATACGTAGCCAGACTTTGAACCACATCTAAACCAGAATTTGAATCCCCATTTAACGAGCTTGTTCTTCATGTACTGCCTCATAAGGATTTTTCCTTTGAACTTGCACACATGTTCGTCAATAGATTGATGCGATTCTGGTTCCATTGCAGCCTGAAAATGTTTCTGGAGATGTACAAATAACAGTCTCAATTTCAAAGCGCGGTCATAATCATCACTGTCTTTAGGAGGCAGTTCCTGGTAATTGTCAGTAAAGTGGATGTTTTGCAAAATCTCTACGAAACGAGCTCTAGTCATCGGTTTCTTAATCAATGGGTTTCCTAGACCTTCGTCAACTGACCAATATGTCTTTATAGATGGTAGTTTGTGGATTCTCATGAGTATGTTAATACCAAGAAAGACACAATTCCTCTTCGGAAACTTCAAACTCTCTTCCGTTCTGACTGGCGTACCTTTCTGACTCGGTTTTCATCATCGCTAGGAGTTGGGGAAGTCCAATGCATTTGATGAAAGCCTCATATGGGCTTGGATTCTCAATGACAATTTTTACGTTGCCATTTTCTGGTAAAGAACACGATTTCAATGGCTCCTCGATAAATCGCCTTCTCCATTTCCATTCCTGTTGCCCTGGGAGCATGATTGTACTCAGTGACTGATCGTCTTCGGCGTCTGACTGTGATTGTGCTTGAGTGACAACAGCATCAATAGGCAACCTCATGGGAATAAAATTAGACTGCTTCCCATCATAATTTTTCTTGGTTTCTCTTTTCTCTGCAGATCTTTGTCCACATTCATCCAAAGAATTATCTACAAACTCTGTATCTGAATCATTCATAATATTCTCTATATCATCCTCATCATCACTTTCAATATCGTCCAGCAAAGCGTATATTTCATCTGACGAGAGGTTAGATACAAGAATACAAATCTTCTTATTTGAAGACATGCTGCTTCAACTTAAAACATATTGCTGTGCTCTTCAACCGGTGCACTTCAATAGATCAGACTTTCAGCATATACTGGGTAACAGCATAATGAAATGTACCATTCCAGGTAGATCGACTGTACTCTACCTGCATCAAAAGCCAGCAAGCAGCATTTTCATTTGTATCAATGACCATTCAGCACATTTACTTGAGCCATTCTGCATATTGGTGCTCAGAATTAGCAGATCATCTACAAGAAGTAACTGGCCATCATACCCTACGTGAAAACATCGGCATATAGAACTGCAAAGCATAATGAGAAAATCCAATATCTACAGACCAAATTTACTATTGAGGAGCAGAGGGATACATGTGTCCCACAGGACATAAACTGGTATACTGAATGCAAATCAATATTTGGTCGATAATCACCTCTGCCATGACAAAAAGGAAACATCAGACATAAAAATTTTGTTACCAAAAGGTTTTTCCAAATGTTTTTTATACCCAGGGTAGACTCTTTATTGTAACTGATTAACATTTCTCAAAAACAGGTAAGTCAAAACCACTTAGCAGTGCAACTACTGAATCGCTATTTGCACAGAGCTCAAAAACATGATCCGTTATCTTCAACTTACCAGGTAGTACAGAAAAAAAACAGCATTATTACTGAAGTTGACTCTGTAGCACCTGTTAAAGTTGTGGGACACCAGTGTCCCGTAGTGCTCTAAAGCCTGGTCCCCACTGCTGTTTTCAAGTCCATGTCCACGTCCACGTCCATTTCTGCGTCTCAGTTTAGGTGCACGCCCATGTCGTTAATACCCCCGGCATTGTGGTTCAAGCCCATTATGTTCCTATA
>JAOBRC010429678.1:0-12139 GCA_027575255.1 Scolionema suvaense
TTAAAAAACCCTAAAAATGGCCATTTTTGGGCATAAATTGCCACCTGCAAGCTGAACAAAAAATTTTTTCAAAATTCTGGCTCCATCACGTTTCTTCAATTACGGATTGTCACCTTCACACCAAATTTCAGGAAAATTCATTGGGCGGTTATCCGGGAAAATGCGTTGGTGACGGAAGGACGGACGGGCGGACAGAAGGACTGACCTCAGCTTATAGGACTCTTCCGCTAAAGGGGGAGTCCAACTAGAACACATAGAGGAGGCACCAGCTGCTGATATAAGTAGATCTATTAGCACCCAACACTTTTTATTCATATCAAACAACTTATCCTTCTGTGATATGAAGACTTCGGAAAGAAGTTTTAGCATATAACAAATGCACACGTTTTTACAGGTTCCAGACAACGTAAGAAGTTTCTGACACCGCAGAATTCTCAAAACAGACTCCCATTACTGCCAGCCTCAAAGTAGCAGTAGAATTCCTGAGAATAAATTATACTTGATCATGTGTATGACATCACAAATTTGGCATACCTGAAAGTATCTGTTTAAATGTGGAAAGGCTTATTCCAAAAAAATATTTCAGTAAAAAGGAAGTAAACGAAATATGAGGACTCCCGCAAGGCAGTCTCTCTACAATGAAAATTCGGAACATATTCGGGACACAAAGCTATCAGAATTTGATAATGCTGACTGTGATAATGCTCTAACCACAAGTTTGTCAATAGCATAGCAACTAACATGGTGAGAGTATCAGAAACAAATCAGTACGCATGCTTTCCCTGTCCTATCCCTACTGAGCTTTTTTGAACTTCTCAGAACGTTTGTTTGCAATAAGCATGTGAAAAACGCAACGTCATACAGTTTGGTTAAAAATACTGCAAGTGACAATAAAGATGTCATCATTGATTACGCTCACCCATAGAAATCTGTTGTTATCAGGGTCACATCATCAGGGCATCTCTGACCATGAAAATTGGTATCAACTCCACCCAAAACATCAGAAGGTCACGAAAAGGTCTTATTTACCTGTTTAAAGGGGAACTAAGGTCAAAAATGAAATTTTTGTAGATGGCAGAGCTCATTCCAACATGACATACAGTTTTTATTTCATGGCAACAGCTGCTGTAGTTCTGGAGATATCGAGTTCTAAAGTTTAGTAGCTACCGTCTTGCCACTAATTATGCATGATGCCATGTCACATTGTGGGTACAACTCAAATTATTAAACTTCATAACCAAAATACTTAAGATTGAATTGCAGCGAAGGAGTCACTCTTCCATTTTTTAACAAATGATGATGTGCAGCAGATCCATTTAAAAAAATAAATTTAGCAATTGGGTAACTAGGGAAATAGTGATGCTAAGCAACCTACCGGTATGACATCATCAACAATTAATATTGTAGCTACTGGACTTTAGGTCAAGATATGTTGAAAACTACAGAAGTTTTTGTCATGAAATTAAAACTGGAAGTCATGCTTTACTGCTCTCTATCATCTATTAAAATTTCATATTTGACCTTAGTTCCCATATAACCCAGCGAAACATAGACCCCTCCCGCTCCCTCCCCAGCAGGGATAGGGTTAAATATTCATACCAAAAATTACGTAACAATACTTAAGTGTTCTCAAAACATATCAAAAAAAGCCCCCAACATGGTCAGTTTTGCCCTGAAAGCACCACCCGCGAGGCAATCGAAAGCTCTCCCAGGTATGGTTCCCAGCAGAATTACATTGGCCTTTAAGTAAAACTCACACCAAAAAAATTACAAGAAACTTACGACCCGTACGTTTGAAGAGTGATACAGAAAATGTCACTAATGTTGAACAATTTCGTAACAACCCTGTCGCGGTGTCCTGAAATGACGAACAAAATGGTAACACAAAAGGGCCCGGAAGTTCGATGGTTGGAAATGCTCGGATGGTGAAGGATTGAGAAACCTTCGCAGATTCAGGTGAGTACGAGAGTGATTGTGGTTGCTTCCAGTTTTGTTTAGCTCTAGGGCTCTGCTAGAGGCTTGTCTAATTCTCTTTTCGTTTTTATTGTCGTCAGCAAGTTCATCTGGTTCGCACTCCTTTACTACTCCCCAACATACTGATCTACATACCAGCGAGTCTGACGTCATTGTTTTGCATAAGGTTGGGATACACTACAACTTTGACTTGCAACTTGGTCGCAGAAGCAGATGTAAATTATGGTGTTGGACCAACAACTCACCTTGCATCTAGTCGTAACGTTTTCTGTCTTCACACAATCCTAATTTTTTAGCTCTCAAAAACCTATCAACAACGCATGTACAAGAATCTCCTCAAAAACCTTCATCAGATGTGAATATCAATTCCATTCAGCTCTAGTTTGACCTGGAAGTCGTAGTATCACGTGGAATTAACACATCTTTCTACACCTTCGATGACTGTCCAGGCAACCACGAGCATTCTGTTAATTAAGTGCATTGTAGCAACGGTTTTGATTTAAAAAATGTCAGCACTAATCTTCCATCCAATCAGGCATGGTGATTAGTAGTTGACTTGCAGGGGTTGGTACGGGTTGTATCCTGGCTGTAGCGTGTTGTGGATGAGTTGTATGGTGCTGTACAATTGAGTTGCCGCAACTCAGCAGTAGTGTATCCTGACCTTTATGCATTTTATCCCTCAGTTGCTAGAACTTTTTTTAGAGTCTAGACTTAGAGCCTTTGCTGACTAAATTTCAAATCTTGTCCACATCTTCGATTATTTCTTCCTTGAAACGATATCGCATTTGGTGGCTTTTACACTTGAAATATGGTTCTTTTTTTTATTTCTGCCCGTTCCGATGGTTTTTGGAGTCCAAGCTTCTCATCCATCTCCCATTTCAATGCTTCAAACATTTTGTCCAGGTAGATCCAAACAGATCAAAGGTGTCACCTATCGACACAGGATTGTCTTGTGGCTGTCCTGGATCTTCAAGTCCTGGAGAAGCTTTGTCTTGCTTAGCTGATCGTAAGGAAACATCTTCCTCTTCATCTTGATCTAAGAAGAGTCTTGTTTTCTGATCCAAGCATCGACTTCCAACATTTCTGAGTTGGTTGCACACATTGTCCTATTGCAATTGAATTGCGCAGTATAAAGACTATCTTGATGGGCATTTGATTCGATGACTCGATCACGCAATATTGTATGACATAGTATATTCTGTTAATTTACGGTTGATTCAGAAAACATATTTTGGACGTGATTATTTCCTTTTTCAATCCAAAATAAAATTCAAATGTTCACACTTAGCAAATGACAATCAGCATACAAACGGAAACTGGTTCACTTACTGACAACAGATTGATCTGCTTTGAAAATAGTCTTTCGTTTGCCCAGCCTCATTGTCCCTCCCATCTGACCAGGATGATGTTCTGGCATTTCAAATACCTGAGGTAGAAAAGTATTTCATTAATTTCTGGCATTTCAAGCAACTGAAGAACAGAAAAATTTTACACAATTCCCATAAGAACAGCATATGAACTTCAATTAACTCTCAAGAGTGTGGCTATGTCTGTGAACTTCATTCCAAATTCCAAACTGAGATAAATTACTTGAATGTAGTTCCATAATACACAAGTAAGCTCCTAGAGTAATATAACATCAGGGACTTGTAGCCCACCCGATCTCCGAACACACAGCACAATTTGCATAGTATAAACTGCTTGAAAACTGTCATTTTTTCTGTCTGGCCTTATGGTAAGTGTAGAGAAATGTATACTTTCATTTGAACAAGGAAGCAGAAATTAAGCTTCGTCTTTTAATCGCAGACACATGCCAGTAGCTTCCCTGGCACAAAGTAGTGCCTAACAATTTTGCACATACAGTAACCAACCCCTCAGCAAAGCATAAGCATATTTCAAAAAATTAGGAAGCAGTGCGGGAAAATTTGGGCTGACTGCCAAAAGGAACAGCTACAATAGATTTTCACAAGGACGACACTACAAACTATAGGAGGTCAGCAGCAGTTTGCACCTTTATCAAACATAATTTCACAAGTATACTTTTCTGGGCACAAACTTTAATCATAAACAAAACTACAAGAAGTTGCACAGGTAACATTTTGCATATCTGGATATTCTGCTCTGCTACTACAGAGCATCATCAACAGAATGAAACAGCTTCAAACAAGTTCTAGCTGACATGCTACAGTGACAAAAGCTGACATAATTACAGATCATAAAGCCATCAACTAAATTCCAATGCACCAATTCAATATTAACATCAAGAGCAGAGATGACAATTAAGAACACATTACGGAAAAGAGGGACAATAACAGGACAACTAAATTAATAATTTCACAAGATTTCAATATCAACAAGTCACATATTTAGTGGACTCCCGGAGACTTAATAGAGAATCTCTATGTCAGATCAAAGAAGAGAATACTTTATTGCAAGAAAATTTCGCGGCATGAAAATTTCGCGGTTTCGCGGTCGAGTTCAAAGAACCGCGAACTTAAAATGCCGCGAAAAATGCTTTTCCTGCTCAACAGCCAAATTAAAATGCCGCCAAAAATTGTATTTGGGGAACCGCGAAATTTAAATGCACCAAAACTCCGGTTTTTAAACCGTAAAACATTGTTTTTTGTTAATACTTAGTCTAAAACGAGTGAAAAATACATCACTTTAAAACAAACAAGCTATTTCCGTTTTCATTTGGTAGTTAGACGGCGAAATTGAAAGGCAGCGAAGTTCAAATTTTTGCCAAAACCGCGAAATTAAAATGCCGCTAAATTCGCAATTTTGCCTGAACTGCGAAATTAAAATTTCACGAAATGCAATTTGGACCGAAAAAACCGCGAAATTAAAATGACCGCGAAATTTTCATACCGCGAAATTTTCATGCAATAAAGTAACATGTCAGCCATTACACCACAGATCACAAACACATAAAGAAGAGTTCTTGAAGCATTTTGAAAAAAACCCTAAAACAGCAATTATTGATATAAAATGCCATCCACATGTTGAAGAACAACATCGTCCCAAGATACAAAGCATGGGTCATAATAATATATGCCTTGTTACCCCTAAGATTCACGCCAAAAATGAAAAGATAAACCATAGATGACACATGTGGAAAAAAAACGAAAATAGCCATTTTCTGACGCAAATTACAACCCGCAAGACTAACGAGATTTTTCTCAGACATGGCACATGGTTCATAACGTATGCAGAGAGGCCCCTATGAATCACACCAAAAAATGAAAATGAACAAATGAACCACTCATCACATATTTGAAAAAAAAAACACTGAAAACCACCATTTTTGGATATAAATTGCCACCTGTAAGCCAAACGAGATTGCCAGGAGACATGGCTCATAACATGCATACAGTTGTCTCAAATATTCACGTCAAAAATAACTATGAACAGATTAACCGTTCATGGCATGTGTGGAAAAAACCCTGAAAATCGCAATTTTAGCCAAACACGTTTGTCAAGAGACATGGCTATGGGTCAAACATATTAGAGTTGCCCCTAGTATTCAAACCAACAACGTCAAGAATCGGACGAAAAGTTTTTGACTTATTCGGAAAAAAACCCATGAAAAACACAATTTTTTGGCATAAACTGCCACCTGCAAGCCAAACAAGATTGTCCGGAGACATGGCAAATTGTTCATAACATGCGTACAGTTGCCTCAAATATTCATACCAAAAATAACAATAAACAGATCAATCCTTCATGACATACGAGGAACAAACTATGAAATTCGCCATTTCTGAACGTAAATTGCCACCCGCAAGCCAAACAAGATTTTCAGGAAAGGGCATGTGGTCAAAAGCGTAGAGTTACCCCTAATATTTAAACCAAAGTGACAAGAATCGGATGAACAGTTTTTGACTTATTTGGAAAAAAAACACGAAAAACGCCTTGTTTGGGTATGTATAATTTACCACCTGCAAGCCGAACGAGAGTTTTCCCAGATTAACACATGGTCCACAGCATAACTAATACCATTGACCAACAGTTTCACACCAAAACTCACAAAAAGTAATTAACAGATTTTGAAATATTCTTAAAAAACCCTAAAAATGGCCATTTTTGGGCATAACTTGCCACCTGCAAGCCAAACAAAATTTTTTTTCAAAATTCCGGCTCCATCACGTTTCGTCAATTACGGATTGTCACCTTCCAACCATACTTCAGAAAAATTCATTGAGTGGTTATCCGGGAAAATGTGTTGGTGACGGGAAGGACGGACCGATCTCATTTTATAGGACTCTTCCGCTAAAGCGGGAGTCCAACAATACATATTGCAGCAGCAGTAAAAGACATTTTTACTCCATGAAAAATTTACTTCTTCATATGAGTATTGTTACTTCTGAAAGAAGGTAGACAAAATGCCTACATCACAAATAATCGGTAGGCAGTCTATTACTTCCGTTGCAAGGTAGACAAAATGTCTACATCACAAATAATTGGTTGGCATTCTATTCATCAGTTTGCAAATTGAAGCAACCAAAAGCATTCTCAGTACTTGTTACGCAGTTAAATTTTAGGAACTTGAGCGCAGACCATAACACTGCTAGTAAACAAAGATTACACAAGTGATCATGTCAAAAGAGAACATACAGGCTAGACTATTCATGAAGTCATGGGCTACCGATCTAATCACAATTCTGAAATTCTGACAACATGTGCTGAAACATGAACCAAGTGCACAGCTATGTACATCAATCTAGAGAGTATCAAACTAGCAAGCAATATTTTATGGTCTACGCATGTCCACATATCATATCAGACAGCTGTAATCAGGAATACGTAATCAACCAAAATTTCGATAACAAACTAGGGCGCACAACTTCCTTTTGTCTTCTAAAGTAACTTGAAGTACTTAAATCTTGATGAGTCAACAGCTTGATTTTGTCTATAGTCAGATCATTTTAAGTCCTTTGTTCGTGGGATGGACAACGTGGTATTTTGTGCATGTCTCACTATATTTTTTTCCAAGATTGTGGAATCAGGTCTCTCCAAACTTCTCTCAGCCACCCTCAGAGTGCACCCATAGCCCATCCATGGGAAAGTTGGTAGCAGTGTCCATAATTCTAAGATTACACAATGACTTTCCCCATCGGTCACATTATTAGGATCTCCCTAGCAGTCAATAAAAATCCGGGAAAAAGTCCATTTTCTGGTCATAGGATCATACCTACACTGTACAAGTAAGTGTAGTACAAGCTTCAGACGACTCGCTGGCTGTTCTGATAATATAGACCACAAAATATTTTTTTTTATACACATACAATAATCAAATTCATAAAAGATTGGAAACATAGAAACATTACAAACCACGGGATACTGTGTTTTGGCATCAACTTCAGTAGAGTTAGCACCTGGGGAATAGAATCAGAGTGTTTTACCAATGCCCAAAAAAGGTGTCTGTGACAAGTAAATAAAGTTAATTCATGCTGACTTTTTAGCGAAAACTTCTTAAGTTTTCGAGTCATTCCTGATATTGAATTCAAAGCTCAAATTCTGAAACAGGCCATCCAGAACTAAATTCCACATGAGCAAATTAAAAATTCTGAGACAGGCTGCTGAAAACTAAATTCCACATGAGCAGAAAAATGGTTTCCTAAACAAACCAGAAATGATTTTATGATCCAAGAGCAGCTCTCATCAATGAGAAAGGAAGTGCAAGACTTCCAAATATTCTGCTATGACTCACCATCCCATCCGAGGACAGCTCTTGCAAACTCACACACAGCAATCTGGAAACCAAGGCAGATTCCTGCAGAGTAAAAATAAAGTTGTGATTATGCAGAGTTTTCTCCAAAATTTTGAAACAAACAATATAAATATAACAGAGATTTAAAAATTTCATTTAAACTTGGACATTTTATACCTAAATCCAAAAACTTTCAGGCACCTGATTCAAATATCACTTCATATAAAAAATATGTTCAGTTTGAACGATCAACAGCATGGGAATTTCTTTTGTTAATTATACACGCAAAACCTCAGCTTCAGTGCCTGCCAATTCCTCTATCAGCCCTCCACTTGACAGGGGTTAGAAAAATCCATCAGAACGTCCCACAGCAAATTCGAAAATTTGGAACTTTGACTCTAATGTCTGCATGACCAAGAGAATCAGAAGGACTCCTTAACCCTTTTTGGACTGGGGAGATAAATATTTTGTCCTGTAAGTTTTGCCGTCAAAGTTGCACAATTTTTTTTATAAACTTTTGCCAGTTGGTAAATTTGCAAGACAAGCTTTAACGGGAAAAAAATGGTGCATATACTGAATTTCTGTTCCTATGAAGATCCACAAAAATGGACAACGGACATCGGACTAAACACACTTCTGCAAAACTGTCTTTTGGAAAAAATGCGCGAGATAAACTTAAATGTGTGAAAGTTGCTGAACATTTTTTTGAGATAAACTTTGGGAAATATGTTCAACTTTGCAAAGTTTCTCCAAACAAAGTATATTTTCACTCACTTCTCCTAAACGTGAGAGTGAATCATAACAGAACAGTTACTTTGCTTAAAAATTCTTTTGGGCAGCAAGCTAAAACAAAGAAATCCATTGTGTTCAGAAAAATTTTAAAGCCGATCTGCTCGTTTGATGAAGCCCTATTAGTGTACCAAGTATCACGTCCGTAGCTCTTTCCAATCCTAAAGCAATACAAGGGTTAGCAATGAAATTTAGCAGACCAAGATAACATAAAAAAAATAAAGTTTGATCTTCAGGTGAAAACCTTCAGTGGTGGTCCCACAATCTTGACATTAAGCTACCTAATGAACGGAAGAAAGTGTGAATCACATTTTTGCGCTTTGGACAAAAAAATAAAAATTGTAATTTGCGGCAGAAATGTTTAAAAACTATCTAATCAGTTTCACTGAAAACATTGTCACGAAAATGAACCCTCAAACAAGCCCAGAAAATGTGTACATCAATGCTCAAGTATGTCCATACTAGGAAGACTGACAAGAGTGATTTCATTGCTCTGTGTTGCAAGTGAAAGATGTTCTGTTTCATTCGTCAGCCTGAAAAAGCTGTAAACTGTTAAAACTTCAAGACTGATTTAAATGGACTGAATGATACCTCATTTTTTTCGAAAAAAGGGCAGAACAAATTTTTGTGATTGGCCAACTATTAGCAGATTCTGCGGAAGAAATTTTTGCGAAGAAGAGCCAACGTCGCAAATATTAATTCTTCAAAAATTTCCGTCCCGAAAGGGACCCTAGCTCTATGATAAATACCGAGTTCTATTTCCTACAATGCACGCTCGCCAGTGCGAAATATAGAAGGTTATTATTTCACTCTCAGCCAGCCATCCTGACCTTCAGCAGCCATTAATTGCTTCTTCTCGCTGTTTCCCGCCACAATTCAAACTGCCATCATAAAAACACATATAAAAACTTCAATCTTTTGTGCTTGATATCAATGGATTAGCTGGTTGTCATGGAAATGCCACATGCAGTGAATCTCAGCTGCACATCAAGCAGCTGACTAATGATATATTTTTGAAAAGTTATTTCTTGTCAAATTTACAAAGGAATAAACTTTTGAGTTGATATTTGGGAATTTGGGAGTATAATTATGGTCATGCCTAGCTGCCAAGTACAACTTGTTTCGGGGTTGGAGTTTCACTTCAAGCCAAGACATCACTTATGACCATCATTATGGATACTGCTTACCATAGTCACCAACAAGTGGAAAGAATTCTGGAGATGGTCTGAGCATATCAAAGGTCTGGAGAAGATAGTGTAATCAAAAATTTTCACCTGTACTTGAATCAAGTACATCACAAACATGAATAGTTTCTGTTGCCATAGCCTACGCCACACATAATTACCCTGAAAATGGCCAGTTTGGGACAGCCTTGACAGCTTGAGCACTTTCTGTTATGGATATTCAACTTCATACCACATTTCCGAAAAATTTATATCCAAGACAAACGTTGGTGGCGGGTGGGTGAAATAACAGGCCAACCTCACTCTATATGACTCTTCTGCTAAACCAGGAGTAAATCAGTGATTTTATAGTGCATCAAGCTCTGCAGTGCACCATGATGACAATGAATAAATCATAGAGCAAGTCAGGTGAAGAACCGCACCACCCACAAGCCCATAAGTAATAAAACATTACCGTCAAACATACCTAAATAAGGAATATTGCTAGTCCTTGCCCACCGTGCTGCAGTTATCTTTCCTTCAGCTCCACGAGATCCAAATCCACCCGGAACTAAGACACCCCTGCAAACACCGATTAAAACGTTGCGAATAACCCTCTGGTCGGTCCTATTACTAAATCATATTTATACACACTGACATTGACATTCAAACAGGTAGCTTCAGAGTTGTAAACAAGAGCAGAAAGAAGAGGCCAAAAATGAACAACCTTGCAGATGATATCACCTAACGGATTTTTTACTTCCAGCAAGCTTGCCAAGGCATCATATTATAACATTTCAATACAAACATACTCCTAGCTTGAAGTTTTACGGAGCTTTATAATATATATGTCTGCATTGAACTAGCAGGTATACAAAAGAAAGGTGAGATACTGCACAGACCACTTCTGAACTAGAACAATTAATGCTCAAGTATAATGCTATAGCAAAACAATACAACAAAAAACGCCTCCCAAAGCGAATGAGCATCTGGCAGGCAGAATATTCATAGCTGCTTTTATTTTTCTTGTATCAAAAGGATGATTACTAGAGTGGAACTTATCAGACAATACTAGTTCATTTAAGAATGGTAGCCATGTAGTTTCTTATGCAAAACTATTAGTGCACAAAAATGAATAGATGGGCATAAATGAAGAACTTACTGACAACTACAAAGAGCCTGCCAAGCTTCATGATAGACAACAGGATCTTCACTTCTCTTTGGTTCTTCCAGGTTTTCAGCTTCCACCCACTACAAAGATACAACAATATGCATATAATTATTGTATCAAGGCATAATGGTCAGAACCTGTGCAGGTCTTACAAAAGAGTTAAAAGTTGATGTTGGAGTCGTCATTCCATCAAAGGGTCCCCAGGTTCAAAATTCAGTCAATTGGCACCATTTAGATCTGGATCTGACACACCCTTCAGTTATGTAAGTCTGCAAGGTAATGCTAGTGGGCTCCAGGGTTTCGTAAAGACCAGGATCCAATTCAGAAACACCTGAAACTAGAGCAACCACGAAGAAAAGCAAGCAACATACTCATAATCAGCGACTAAACCATGTATAGCCCAAAACATACAACCAAAACTACATGTTTTCGTTCTCATTCTGCACAACCGCTTGTCCTCTCGCAGCACCATCTTAATGGAGAAATGAACCTGCCTGCTGATCGAAGCAAGAGGCAAGGCATTTCGCAGACCGCATAATAAGTATTTCAACGAAAATAAAAAAATAGCGGGTGCTGATTTTTATGAGACTTTTGGTAAATTGCATTTCTACAAATAGCTGCCAGGTTATGCTATGATTTTTGTAGCTCTTGTACAAACACAGAACATATCAGAACAAGCCGTGGTTTGGATCAGCAAAGATAATCTTTTTTCAGTGAAGCGCCAAACAATGGCATGAAGAGAGTTGACGGCCCACGGTGGTCAACCGACAGGCCATTTGCATCAGCAAGGTAGACACCGAGCTTCAAATCTATGGGTAGATAACAAAATTCAGAGGTGGATGGAAAAACGCTGATATCTTGGTAAAGGTAGCAGACTAGGGGACACAAATGTACAGGCGGATAAAGGGATCCAACATCTTTATTCAAACATATAGAAAGCCAAATTCACAGTTTTAAGTAGCCTTTTGGGTTCTGCCCCTTTAAAGCAAAATACCACTCTAAAACCGAATTCCACTTGGTGATAGATCTTGCAAAAACATGAACACTGGTTTGTATTTGAGCGAAAAAGCTTAAGTGGTTCTTCTGCAATGTCAATTTAAAGTTTGATATTTTTCACTGTTCCTCGGATTTGTCAATTTTGGCTCATCAGTGACGTCACATGAGACCGTTTCTAAGGTCTATAGTGTTCCTTAGTTACTGAACATTAGAAGGATTCCTCTTACTTGCTATGAGCAATATACTACATCCCACTTTGAGATTAAAGACTGTTGGGCCGGATCAAATCATGGTCAGCGGAGTAGAAACAAACATGGCTGACTCTCCAAAATCAAA
>JAOBRC010429789.1:0-28074 GCA_027575255.1 Scolionema suvaense
GGCTATGAAATCTCCTGGCGGTATGGCAGAACAATGGCAATCGGCTAGAAAAAAATTTTGAGCTACTGTTCCTTTAAAGGACAGTACAAATTCCAGGATTTGCCCATCAAAGATTAGGTGATTGCAATGGCGGTGACCATTGATATTACCATTAAAAATAATGCATTTAGTCTTGTCTACGTCAACACATAACTTATTTTTGCGGCAATAGTTTTCCAGACTGGTCAATTGGTTTTGCAGACCGTTAAGAGTAGTTGAGAACACCACCAAATCGTCAGCCCACGATATAGAATTAATACAGCTATGTTTCAAGTAGATATCACGACATGGATATCATAAAGAAATATATTTGCCAGTGTAGGGCTGAAGGGATAGCCTTGCTTTAGCCCAATGTTTGACATAACACTTGGGGTAATAAATTGCCTCTCAGAGGTAGAAATTTTATGGAGTATGTTATGCCATCATACATACCCTTAATCAAAGCATGTGCTTTCCCAGTGATGCCGATCGCTTTTAGTTCATCAAACAGAATGCTGTGGTTTATTGTGTCATAAAACTTAACCAAATCGACAAACACAGTGTGTAGTTTCAGACCCATCTCTGACACGCTTCCCTGGTGATGTCTAAAATAAACATAGCATACTCTTCCTGAGATTGTTGCAAAACCCCATGGCAATATCAGGCAGTATATGTTCAGATGGAAGGAATTGTTCAAGTCTGGAGTTAAGGCATTTGAATAATTTACCTATTGCATGCCCGATACATATACCTTTAATTTTTTGAGTCCTCTTGATCACCTGCTTTGAAGATAGGGACGATAAAAGAGGAGTTCCAGAATGGAGGGCAGCAGCCACTCTTCATAAATCGTTAAATATTGGACTGTGCAATGTAGAGAAACGACCCGAACATAGCTTTAGCATGTCGTTAGAGACGACGATGCTAGCAGACTTTCCTGTCTTCAGACGTTAAGGGCGCTAAAACTATAACTTAGGACTAAGGGTCCTTTACTTCAAAAGTCATTAAAAAGATATTCAAAAAGGTTTGGTTGGGTGTGGATAGGGTTAAACAAACTCAATAAAATAAATTTCGACAAATTGGGTCCAACTTTGGGTTCTTATGGACAAAAATGTCAAAAATGTCAAATCAAAAAAGCCCGCGTCAGGTAGGGATAACCTTAATCCTCATACTGCAAAGGAAATTAATTCATTGGGCATGAAAAGATTCTTTGAAAGTCGGTTTGCTTATTGTCCATTAATTTGGATGTTTCATAGTAGAACCCTAGATTATCAAATAGATAGGTTGCAAGAATAGGGTCTGCGTATGACCTACAAACACTATGACACACTCTACACTAAAGGATAATTCTTCTGCTGCCCGTGACCGTAATCTCCAGGCCTTATAGAAACTTTTAGGACGCAAATTGGCATAAATCCTGACTTCATGAGTGCAATTTTCCCTATACATAGATAAAATTACAATACCAGAGCTGCAATGGGGTCACATATGAACAGCCATGCCAAAGCCTGTTGGTGAAACTTACATATCCACCTATGCACAAGGAAAAGAATGCTATCAGCCAAAGGGAAGAGAGAAACTAACCTGCAGAGTCACTCATGTAACTGCCACAAATGTAAGCAGCAATGTAGCTATAAAATGAGGGCAGTCAAAGTTTTTCGAGATGGTGCAATTTACAAAGAGATTAACAATTCAGGCAAAATGTGGACGGTTGGTGGTGGAAAGCTAATAACTCAAGGAGATGCTTTTCGATTTTGCAGACATGCTTCGTGCTAGCTCTGTTCTCGATTATGCAGTCTTCTGGTAGAATGTGGCACTTGAGGTCAGGTATAGGTGGAGATACACGGCAACACGCTGAGCGGCAACATGTTGTCAATACTGTACATGATGACAACACCAATTTTGAGCGAGCAACAGGCTGTATTAGATACGAACCGCAATGAAGTCAGGCGCGTCTTATGGGAGTATTGGATGGCCAACTTTTTTTAAATCAAGATGATCTCGATTACAAGAAATTTGTGAGTACCTGATGTATTGTTTTCCAGTCAAGTTAATAAACCCCAATAAACATGGTTTCACACACTACACCCAATTTACATCAAGCAAGCTATCTATGTGTTGTCTCAAAATATTTTGTCCAGGATTGTAGTTCATTAATAGATTTATGAAGTAACATAACACAGTTCCTGTCACAGATTTTAAAGTGAATTTGCATTTTTCCTGGAGCCTTAGTTCATGTAGATCCATCTATTTGCTGACATATATGCTTCATTTAGTCGAGTTTGAGCTCAATTGTAAGTTTTTCACTGTACAATGCGGGCTAATTTGAAGGGAGGGCTATTTCAAGGGTAGGAGCCTACGTCAAAGATTTACGGCAATCATTTATTCACTTTTTTTATTTTTACTTCAACCTTTTTTCCCTTTTAATTTTGGGATACTTGTGTTGCCCTCTTAGTAAATCCATTGTCGTGCAAGCAGTAGAAACCAGGTATTTAACTTAAACACATCCACTTATCCTTCCGGTGTCATAAATCCTGGCGAACTCTGTGGGCCAGGAGCTCAAACCTAACTCATAATCACAATACAGCGTTCCATGTCGGTAGTATAGGAGCTGCTGTGGCCAAATTGGTATGCCCGATACGGTGGATATTACGATATCAGTAATGACCTGCGATAGTCGTTGGCTAGAAAATGACTAGTAATGGTGATTTGCAGCATATCAAAGATACCTTACAGACCAAAGAAAACTTTCGCATGATTCGATAGCAGCCAGTTTGTGCCAAGAGAGACGAACAAGACGACAGAAAGTTGTGTGAGCAGAAAATGAGAAGTTCTAGAGCCATCAGAAAGAGTTATCACACTCAACATTCACATATGCAGAAAACAAGAACCTAAAGTTATTTATTGTATGGCTAGTAGTGTGGTTTCAGGTTGTGTTTTTTCGTGCATTAAAGGAACAGTAGCCCAAAATTTTTTTCTAGCTGATTGCCATTGTTCTGCCATACCGCCAGGAGATTTCAAAGCCTTATTCCCATATTTATTTGGTATCGCGCTTTTTCCTGCACGTCAAAGTACTCGGTATCCCGATCCGTAAACTCGGCAAGCTAATTCTTGCATATTAAATGAGCCACAGCTCACTTTATACATGGAAGACAAGGGGATTAGCGCGCATATTCTTATTGCTCTCCGATAGTGCAACAGGTATGCACGACTTCTAAACCGAGGATGAATTTTTGTACTCAACAAGTGAAAACTTTGCATTCCAATTGCACCATTTCTACTAAATCTGTAACTATGAAACTTGGTATGGGAGCGGACAGAGCATATATGTACGCAACAATGCTTAATAAAATGTTGAGACGCAGTTCCTTTAACTCAGGTGTAATAATTCTCTCGATAACGAAATCGCCTATATACTCGTGTGCATAAAAATAACTCTTTAGGTAGTATGAACGACGATGATATGCCGGCAGAACATGTGTTGCAGAATCGAACTCTACGCGAGAGAAATACACTACAACTTCCTTCTCGTCTTGGACGTACTCTTGAAGATGCTCAGTATAGCAGATTATTTCTGATAGAGGCAGCAGAACTAAACTGAAATCATGGATCTGGAGCCATATAATATGTTACATCAAGTGATAAGCATTTCATGAGCTGTTAATGGATCTTCTCGATCAGACTAGCAGTGAGTTTTCTGAAGAATGGAGTGCTAATATTAGCATCGATGTATATGGCTGTCATGAAGATGTAGTTTCTTACCTGGAAGAGAGACGTGATAACTCCCCTTTAGAACTTTCATCAGTTTCATGCAATTTTTTGCTATCACAAATCGATAATATGGTTGATACAACGGGAATGTATGCCCCAGAACAGTTCTCTACAAAGTATGAAACAAATATTAACGAAATACCACACAAATTTTCCCATCAGTCTGTAGGTGATCAGTATACCTGATGCCTTTGAAGAACGTGAGAGCAAGAAATATGTTACCCAGGAAATCAAGAGTTTGCTTTGTGAGAAAGTTGACAAGGGTTTAGAAAATCATCAAACGATTTGTGCTCATGTGACAGCTGATTCTCGCCTCCTCAGTACCTGCTTAGCAGATTCTGTTCCTGTGGCAACTGACTATCGCCTCATCAGCAGTCATCCAGCAGTTAGTTTTCCTATAATCGCTGATCCTCGCCTCTTCAGTACCCACTTAACATATTCTGCTCCTGTCGCAGCTGACCTTCGCCTCATCAACAGTCATCCTGCAGTTTGTTCTCCTATGCTAGGTGATTCTCGCCTCGTCAGTTCTTGCTCGCAATACCCTGTTCCTATGACAGCTGATTCTCGCCTCGTGAGTACTTGCTAGCAGATTCTGTTCCCGTGGCAGCTAACCCTCGCCGCATCAGTTGTCATCCTGCAGTTAGTTCTCCTGCGATACCTGATTCTCGCCTCGTCAGCCGTTGCCACACAGATCCTGCTCTTATGGTAGCTGACCCTCACCTCATCAGTAGTCATCCTGCAGTTTGTATTCCCATGATAGCTGATTCTCGCCCCGTCAGTACCTGCCTAGCAGATGCTGTTCCTGTGGCAGCTGACCCTCGCCTCATCAGTAGTTATCCTGCAGTCATTGCTCATGCAATATCTGATTCTCACCTTCTCAGGACTTGCCTCGCAGATCCAGCTCTTATGGTAGCTGATGACCTCCTTGCAGATCCTGTTGCTGTGGTAGCCGAGCCGAACCTCATTAGTAATCATCCCAGGGGCGGATCCAGAGTATTTTCTGACTGGGGCTAAATCTTCCTTGCTATACTCTTTTTATGATGTCACATGAACGTTCTTTGTTTCTTGCTTCAAGAGCAAATTATTATTCAAATCACCTAGCATGCATCTGTAGATATTTCGTCATACCCAGGGTTTCTAGTGATGAACCAAAATACGCTAAGTTTGGGTCAGCAAGAAAAGTAGGACAATAATATGTCCAAGGATTATAGACTAGCTATTTCTTCGCTGGATACCGATTTTACGGTCTTCTGGAGGCTGGGACTCGTTTCTCACAACCATTCAAAGGACCCAATGCTCTTCCTTGCACAAATTTTGGCTGGAGGTAGATGTTTGCAAGTGCAAGCTGCTGGCCAGAGAATTGTGACACAGTATTTTCAACACTGCATAGTTGGCTCTCAAACAAATCACACCACAACTAAAGCAGACATTTCAACCAGTCTTCTAGAAAATGGTTAAGCACGAAAATTTATTCCCACAAAATCTTTTGCTTAGCCTCCATTGTGAAAGTTAATCCCCGCTACATGCCCGAAAAATTTAATCGCAAAAGCTAACTCCCGCGACAAGGTCTTCCCTTAGGGTTACTAAGTGCCAGAAAACATATAAACGTTCAATGAATTTTACCATAAAAACAATAATGACGAAGCTTGCCCTAATTTACTAGCCAAGAAACAATCACTCAGAGCAATGAAGGTATCCTTAAAATCCTTGATCTGTGGCGGGATATCTGTGTTTCTGCTACAAAGTGATGACCTTCCAAGCTTTTTGAGTACTTCTTTTGCTTGGATCTAAAAGCATTCCTTTGTATCTTCTTCAAGATCGTCTCTTAACATTGATATCGTCTCATCGATCACTACTAATAAGGGTTTGCACTCCACTCACTGCACGCAGTACATGAGCTGAGTATCTGTGACGTTTCAGTAGACTCTGGCTCTCCTTGGCACCCTACTTAATGCGTAGACAATTCACTTTTTGCGCCTCAATAACTTTTCATTCTTTTTACTGGGGGCTCATTAGCATATTCTATTGTAGTAAACAAAATAAGCCCCTTGCACGTCACACGTTTTTTGGATGAAGAGGGGGCAAGAGTGGAGCAGCTGCTGCAGCATTCATTGCTTTCTTTTCCAGCATACATCTGATTGGATGCAAGAATCATTTCAATATTGATTTGACGGCAAGTATTGTCCAGTTTGCACTAATCAAAATGTGTCTGCGATCTATCATGATCATGACGCGTGATTATGATGCAATATTTCAAAGTAGGCTACGTAGAAGAATCGTGTGGCGACGTAAAAAAGGCTTGCTTCATGGTGCAGCTTTCGGAGCTGGAAGTTCGTACCGTTGAGAGCGGCAAGCGTGAAGTTGAGGGGTTAACATGGTTATCAGGAAAAATCTGACTGGTGCCACAGCCCCCTTAGCACCCCCCTGGATCCGCCCCTGCATCCTGCAGTTAGTGCTCATGCGATATCTGATTCTCGCCTTGTCAGTAGTTGCCTCGCAGGTCGCGCTCTTTTGTTAGCTGATCGTCGTCTTGCCGACCCTGCTTCTGCTGTAAGTGACCCTCGCCTCGCCAGTAGTTTTCCTGCTGTCTGTGCTCCTATGATAGATGACCCTCGCCTCGTTAGAAGTCATTTTGCTACTAGTTCATCAGCTGTAGCTGACCCGCGCCTCTTCAGTAGTCACCATGCAGTTCGTGCTCCTGCGATTTCTGGCTCGTCTCGGATTTCTGATCCTCGTCTTGGGTCAACATGAATTTAGCGATCCTTTCACAGCTGATCCTTGTCTTGTCAGTAACAACAATTCAGCCAATGTGCATATGCCAGTTGTTTCGTCAAATCAGCAATCTTGCCACACTACGCGAGTTCACTCAGTTCTCGGAAGACCGCAGAGACCAGCCTGTACACCCGTTGATCAGTGGATTGAACTTACGAAGTTATGCCGGAGTCCTGTATGTTTCCTTCGTTAGACTCAGGACTTACTGCGATGATGTGGGTTGTTCAGAGTTTGCATAAAATTGAGTTTCAACTATACTTGTGGATAGAATTTGTAGTCAAGTTCAAAGCATATATTCACGATCAAAAATATCTTCGTGACGAGCAGCGGATGATTTATCTGGTACAGCACGTGAGAGGAGACGCAGAGCGAGCTGTTCAAGGGTTTACACATGATCGCATTGGCTACGTGAACCTGATGAGATTGAAGTATTTATTCGGGCAACGTGTTAATGTTGCTCAGGCCCATCTCAGCAAGGTCAGACATGGAAAAATTATTACCGAGGGCGACTGATCAGGTTTAACTGAATTTTCTACGCAATAAGCGACTGCCTTACTTCTGTGCAACTTATGTCTTACTATTCTGGTATCTGCAGCACAGACATTCTCAGACAAGCCATCAGACGTCTGCCCCATTCTCTTCAAAACAAATGGGTTGAATATTCCCTGACAGTTCGACGCAGTCGAGAGCTTACTTTATTTGATTTAGAGACTTTGTTGCAGGATAGAGTTATGGCTAAGTCTGATCCATACCTACCAAGCAATGGAAATAAGTTTAGAAACCAACAATTGCAACGAGTGCGTCATTCCAGTGAAGAAGCTAAGTCCACCCTTTCGATTCACAACTCAGATTCCACGAAAGCCACCAGCAGAAAGACTAAAAATATTGCCTCATGTGGGTGCTGTGGTATGAATCATAAACTGTACGTGTGCGACAAATTCAAACGGTTGGACAGCAACGAAAGAGTTTCTCTGGTAAAAAGGTTAAGTTTGTGTTTTAATTGCCTCAGACACAATCACTTCTCTACAAAGTGCCCATCAAAACGATGTTGTCTTCAGACCGGTTGTAAGCAACGTCACCACACACTACTTCATGACTCAGCGACATTTCGAAATTCTAATGACTCTGCCTTGCAAGATTACACAACGAGAATCAACGCTTCCGCTAAGTATCCAAGCCATGTCTACCTCCAAGTCCTGCCGGTCCGAGTAGCTGATGAAAACGGGGAAAGTAGAATCACGTATGCTATTCTGGATACTGGCAGCCAATGTACGCTAATACGAAATGATTTAGCTAATTCACTAAGTCTTCAAGGCCGAACAAAGCGAGTAAATCTAGGAAGTTTTAAAGATTCAGGCGTGAAGCACGTAGTTCGGAGTGAGTCCTTTACAATAAAAGCCTTGACGGATCCCAATGTTTCTTCCCATATAGAGGATGCATATGTTATGGGTCGTAATAGTTTTCAGATTCCGGCTCAACCGCGTCCGATTGATTTTGGAATAGAAGCAAATATCAGCATCTACAGGGCCTAGGTTTCAAGGACATTGACGCCGATAGCATTCAAATTCTAACTGGAGCAGATGTCCCAGATGCGTTTATCACACAAGAAGTTTGAAAGGGGCGAAAGAATCAACCTTTCTCAGTGAAAACCCCATGATCATGGATCATGATGGGCACGAGTCTGGGAACCTCTCGATAGCCCGGCAAGTTGGCAGTCTATCATGTACATGCCGAGGTCGTGGATCAATTGGATGAGACATTGCGGTCCTTCTGGGAAACAGAAACCTTTGGGACGAAAATGCAGCACGATACCCCGACATATGTAGAAGACAGAAAAGCGGTAGAACTGCTTGATAGCTCGATAAGTCACGATCGTGAACGATACGAAGTTGGTATGTTGTGGAAAAATCCGTCTGCAGAAATTCCAAGCAATTTTTCTGCAGCAAAGAAGTGCTTCAGTAGCCTTCGTCGTAGATTAGCAAAGGATACATTGCTCCATGCAAAGTATGTCCATGCAAGGTTACATCGATAAAGGATATGCTACAAAGATACCAGATCACGAAGTAAACGGAAAGAATCATCGCTCTTTAATAGTGTGCTAATGTTGCGGTTTTGAGACAACTGGTCCTATGTTTAACACTGGAAAACGCCTATACTTACTGTCTACCTTCTCCTCTTGTCGCCTTTCTTCTCGTCCTTGATCTTCTCTCGCATCCACGATCTTCTTTCTTGTCCAAAAGTGATACTAATCACTATTTGCTGCAGTTTCCAATGCTGCAATGATGCTGGTGAGCCAATGAAAAGTCCATCTTTTTGTTCATCGCTCTTGTTATTTACCTCATCGCCATGTATTGAATGTTAACAAACCTGGAAAAGTACGGGCAGTTTTTGACGCTGCGCCGAGAAGTGATGGACTTAGTTTAAATAACATGCTGATTACTGGACCTGATTTATTGAATAGTATCACTGGAGGTTTGCTTCGATTTAGAAACTATCACGTGGCTGTCTCAGTGGACCTAGAGGCAATGTTTCATCAGCTGAAGGTGAAGCCGCACGATGCAGAATCACTGCAGTTCTTATGGAATGAAAGTGACCTTTTTCATGGAGATGCAGATGGGTACAAAATGCTCGTGTATATATTTGGAGCTAAGGACTCTTCGTGCTGTGTGAGCTACGCCCTTTTTTCTCCTACTGCTATATCATCCATTCTGAACAACTTTTACGCCGATGATTTCTTGAAGTCATGCCAGACTGAGAGTGAAGCACTAGAAGTCTCCAAGCAAACTCTGCAGCTCTTGAAATTGGGAGGATTCTGTCTAACAAAATTTATCGCCAACTCCGCCGACGTACTACGCTCAATGCCACCTTCCGAAGTAGCTGTTAAACAAGATCTTGATTTTGCATTTCAAGAAACGGAAAGAGCACTCGGCGTAAAGAGGGATATACGATCCGATACCTTCACCTTTGCCACTGTCAAAGCAGCTGGGCAAGCCACCAAGCGCGGAATTTACGTACTGTCTGCACCATTTTTTGCCCTCTTGGATTTCTCTGCCTGTTCACCTTGAAGGAACTGATGCTCGTCGCTTCAAGGCATTTGTGTGCAACAATCAGGGAGTCGTCCGATATCGAACAATGGCACCACGTAGAAGAAAAACAAAACCCAGCCGATTTTTACACATGCGCCTTACCCCTCTCGGAAATGGCACCAGATCATCAATGGTTTAACGGAGCAAAGTTTCTTAGTAAGAAAGCTTATCTGTGGCCAGGAAGCTACCTCAACGATGATCTTAGGGATTCCAATCCAGAATTGAAACGAAAGATCAACACTGCCTCACTCACAGTAATGCCCAGTACTGTCTTGGGAATCAGTATATTTTCTCGCTAGACTACTGTCATTCGTGTGCTAGCCTGGGTAAATAGATTCTCTTGAGTCTTCTACATGAGCGTTACTAGATTTAAGCATTAAGCATTTAGATTGATCATCTATGGCTGCTTTCAATGTAAGAAGATGAAAAACAAACCCGGTCCTCCCCTTATGTCGGATCTACTGGAATTTCGTCTGGAAGCAGGGAAACCACTATTTCATCACACCGGTGTAGATTTCGTCGGTCCACTATTATCAAAGGTCGGAAGAAGTCGCCAGAACAGATGGGGATGCATCATTACTTGTATGGTCACCAGAGCAGTGCACTTAGAAGTAGTGGAAACAATGCGCACCGATTCCTTTATCAATGCTTTACGGCGTTTCATCTCTAGACGTGGGAAACCATTCTGCATGTATTCTGATTGCGGCTCCAATTCTGACTGCGGCACAAGTATCGTTGGAAGTTCAATCTACCAGAATCCCACATATGGATGGCTCATGGGAGTGCCTCGCCCGCACAGTAAAAAGAGCACTGCAAGCAGTTCTCGGAGAACAGTTTGTAGACGACTATACATTGCAAACGATCTTTGCTGAAGTGGAGTCGATAGTGAACTGCCATCCACTGACAGCAAGAAGTGATGATCTGGAGGACTATGAGTGCCTTACTCCCAACCATTTTCTTCTTCACGGTTAACATAACAAGGGGGGAAGAGGGGCTGGTTCCAAAAACACCCCCACCCCCTCCCCACCCAGATTTTTTACTGCGAAAAAAACGGCTGAAGCCAAATCTTTGCAAGTCTGAACAGAATTCACTTGCACATCGTTTGTTGCATATTTTGTCCTCATACCTATAGCAGGGGGGTGTCACGTGGCCATTTTCTGACAGTGGATAATGTCATTTTTTGTCAAATTTTCACCTCTGTTCAACCGATTTCAATGATTTTTGATTTTCAATGAGCCTAAATGATAGCTTTCAATGAGCTCTTTAAGAAAATATCTAATTTGAAAAAAATCATGCACCAAGGGGTCCAAAATACGGGGGTAAAGTTCGAATTTTTCCATATTTTAGGACTTATAAAAATCGAAATATCGGAAGATATAATGTTTTCGTACTTGCACTATCATTAAAACGCAACGTTTCCAGCCTTAATGCATTCCTTTTTGTCAGAAATTCCTATTGCCAAGCGTTTTTCGCCAAATTAAAATTTTTTGTATTGGTTCCTACGGAAAACTGTATTGCCGGTCTGCAAATTTCAAATGCGTGTAATTTGCAGAGTAGACCACGTGTGGGCCCTCGTTTATAAGCATACATAAATGGTCCAAATTTCAAGACCATAGCTATAGTGGAAGTCGGTTTTCCAAGGGGTGGGGTGGTACCATTATGGTATTTAACCGGAGAATGGAAAATGAATCGCTAGGAATCTTTAAGACAATAGACCAATCACTGCGTAAAAGGTGGAGACACGCCAATATATTGCCGATCAGTTTTGGATGCGCTGGCGACGAGAGTATCTTCCTACCCTTACTATTAGAAGGAACTGGATTACAGAGCAGCGAAATATTAAAGTTCGGGATTTAGTTTTGGTAGTCGACGACGGTTTGAAACGATCGCAATGGAAAACAGGAAGAATCGTTAAGAACCCAGGAAAAGATGGAAGGGTCAGAGTCGTATCAGTAAAAACTGCAAACGGCGTCTGCAAACAGCCTGTAGTGAAACTTTGTATCTTGGAAGAATCTTGTTGAAGAAGTTAACTTCGCCAAAGGGAGAGTATGTTACGATATCAGTAGAGTCCTACGAGAGCAGTTAGCTAGTAAATGACTAGTCCTGGTGATTAGCGGCATATTAACGACACCTTACGGACCAAAGAAAACTTTTCGCATGATTCGATGGCAGCCAGTTTGTGACAAGAGAGACGAACAAGACGACAGGAAGTTCCGTGAGCAGAAAATGAGAAGTTCTAGAGCCATCAGAAAGAGTTATCACACACTCAACATTCACATATGCAGAAAACAAGAACCTAAAATTATTTATTGTATGGCTAGTGGTGTGATTTCAGGTTTTTTGGCAATATTGTGTTTTTTCGTGCATTAACGCAGGTGTAATAATTCTCTCGATAACGATCCCCTATGTACGCGTGTTCAGTGGATGTCTTGTCTGGTCCATCACGTACCGAAAACTATATAAATAACGTGATTTTATCCTACACTTCTAGAAAAAGGGAGTCATGTTTAACTATCGTATACCCTCTTTTCGTTTCGTTTACGATAGTAGTCCGTTGACAGATCCCTGAAACATCGGAAAAGAAGATCTGAAACACAAAAGTGAAAGATTGACGCAGATGTATGAGACGATGTATGATGGATGTTTCCATATCTCAACTTTGCTTTATACAGTGTTTTCTATACTAGCTACCTGGGAAAGTTGAATACTCAACCTACAACCGCGGACATAATACTAGTGCCAAACTTCTGTTTTCTGCACATTTCTATTTGCCCGACAACTAAAGTTGAAATGGTCAGTGTTATGGTCAATTGGCAGGACAAGTGTCCGAGGCATCTCAGCAGCTCTGATTGTGGGCGAATGAAGGCACCAAATGTTCCTCCGTATTGTTTCTCATTGAAGCTTTCGGCACTAATTTATGTCCATGGTTGTCGCCTTTGTGCTTTGCGCCTCCCAAGTTTGCGCTGCCCTGGTTTGGTCTTCCCTGGCCCTTATCCAATTATCTTTTTATAATTGTAGGTAGTAAAAATACATTGTTAGACACAAAATCTGCGACTCACAATCAATAAGCATCAAGCGATTATACGCTATTAAAGCAACACAACGGTCGAAAATGAAATTAACATAGTTGAAACCCCTGTCAAATTCAATAACTTTGGCCTTTATTTCATATAAAAAGCTGCTTTCGTTCAAGAGATACAGGCCTTTAAAGTTGCAACGTTTCCGCCATCTTTCTTTGGCACAGTGATTATGCATAATGTGGGTTATGACCAATGAAGTTAGTGAATATTTGTGATTGAATTAAGCCCGATCTAAGGGCAGCAGTGTGGTAAACAATCCGGAGCTAAGCAATTCAAACAAGGAAGCTATTGATAAACCCTCTTTCCAGCAAGTCAGGGCTTTTGTCTTCTAATATACTGAAATGATAAGTATCATCACAATTAGAGCATAGCAACAATAAAAAATCGTGAAAATCGTGGTTTACATTTGGCAAAAATGCGGCAGTTGTTAACAGTTTTCCGTATGTCTTCAACTGAAAAAAGAAGGCTTCTTGATCAGACAAATGCAGTCATTGTAGTTATGCCACGGTGACATAGTGAATCATGTAGATGGTGAAGAGAATCTGCGGATATAGCAGAGCAAAATACGCGGGAAAATGTGTCAGGAGCAACCATATCTCTTCCAAGACGATAAACAATATCAAATACGTAGCATGAAAGTTCCAACCGCCATCGATAGATTGTATGATTTTTTATTTTACTTTTGTAGTTCATATTAAACATATATGACACTGATTTCAGATTAGTTTTTAAAATAAAACGTATGCCACATAAGTAATGTTTCCAATATCGAACTGCTTCAATTATTCCACATGCTTTTTTTCCACGGATATCCATTTCAATTCGGAGCCGTGCAAAGTACGAGAGAAAAAAGCAACTGGTCTACCACATTGATTTAAGACTCCTGCTAACGCCTTGTCTGAAGCATCTCACTTCAGGTCAAATGTTAAAGATTCGTCTATGGATACAACAACCGAATTTTCAACTATATACACGATTTTTGGACTCAGAGGAAAAGATTTACTACAAACCAGTGGAGGGATTTGATCGGAGAATTAGGAATCCACTTCGAGTAATGAGAGAAGAGTCCTATAATGTGCTTCAAAGATTTCATACCATGCGAAACAGGAAGTTGACGAAGAGGTTCTAGGCGTTTTGGGTCTGGTTTAATCAGACCATTTTCAATAATGTTATCAAGAATTTCTAATTTACGAGTTGAGTATACACTTTTTTTTTCATTGAATGTCCAATTTTCTTCATTAGCTGCTTGTAAGAAAAGTTCCAAATTTTGGTCATGTTCTTCTTGCGTCATACCACATACATATGTACATATTGTCCAAATAAGCATACGTACTTGTGATATTTTTACTTGCAGTAAAATTGTTTACACATCTCGGGAAACAGCTAACACCATTAGTTTCTCCAAGGGCATCCTTTTAAACTGTTGGAGATTGTTGTCGGCTTCAAATGTAGTAAAAGGCTTTTCCGAGTGCTTCAAGGGAATCTGACAGTACACAGACTTGACATCAATGGAACTATATACACGATATCTTGCAATACGGTTCACAAAGTCATCTATGTGTGGCATTGAGTGTACTTGTTTATAGTCTGAGAATAGTCTATGACTAGGCGTTTCTTGTGATTAGGGTCCTTTGTTACACCTACTTGCACTCTCCATGGAGAATTGGATGGCTCAATCATGTCAGCAGGTAATAACTCATGGACGTCTTGTCTTATGAACTGTTTCTCGTGCTCACTGTACTTCCTTGAATGGAAAAACGTCTGACTATTTTGTATCTATTTGTCAGATTAAGAATATGAAATGATAAAATTGTGGTAAACGATCCAGAGCTAAACAATCCAAACAAGAAAGTTATTGATAAACCCTCTTTCCAGCACGTCAGGGCTTTTATCATCTAATACACTGAAAGGACAAGTATCATCACAAAACACACCACACACCACAAGCAAAACAATGTTTGATTACACTACGTTTGTCCGACCATGGACATGGTCACTAAACCATATCCAGAATTCTTTCAACTGGTTGGTTACTATGGCCAGCAGTGTCCCTAGCGATGGTCATAAGCGATGCCATAGCTTAATATGAATCAAGCAGAGAGGGGTGCATAAAGTATCCAACCTTTGAAACACGTTTTTAGGACAATCACTGAAGCTTTTCACCTCAAATAAAAACCAAACCTTTTTTAAAAAACCATCACTTTTTACATTTTCTACATGAGCTGAATATCATCGTGTTTGACCGTTGTATTGCTTTAAGCATACATATCTGCTGAGGTGTGTAATCATCGTGATTCTATACAGTTAGAGCATAGACGCATACGGAAAGAAATTAACCCACTTGGAGTCTGGCAGAATCTGGAAGATGTAATGAGAAGAACAAATTGACAAGCATGTAATTCAGTAATGCCTCATGTTTGCATACCTGTATCTGGTACTCCATTGTGTTTATTATCCAGGAGACTATCAGACCTGCCGGACGTTACCCGCATTTTATATGCAGGAAGCTGTACTTTCCGAAAAGTCTACTTTGACGAGGTTAAAAATGTTCCAGGCTCCAATAAACCTGGAATGCTTGTGACTCTATGGGTCAGAAACAGCTAATGTTTTGCAGATCAAGCGTAACTTTCATTTTTCAACATATCTTTATCGAAACGTAGACAAAATAAAAGACTTTCGTTTTCACAGATCCTCTATCCTAATGGTATTTTCTCTGCCCTGAGGGTCTTCTTTTAAGCTTTGTATAAGAAATACATACACCAGCACAAATCGCTAGTATACCACTTAGATAAAACGTAAAATAATGATTAAGTGGAAACATGGAACGCACAGATTGTTCGTTAAATTCATTTTCGATAGACCACGAATACAACTTTCCAAGGAGAACACTCATACTAAATTATGCAAGTGCCGCTGTAGAAACAGCAATCGCACTTGCAGTGCCAACAATATCTTTAGGTATAGAGCTGTTGAGGGCACTCACAATGGAGGCATTGCATCCTGATGTAGCAAACCGAATAAGTGCTTAATGACTCCAACCATAATATTAAACGGAACTCGATCTTTGATTTCTCCAGTGTATGTAACAATAAGAACCAAAAATGACTTCAAAAGTACCCATAAATAGAAAGCAACATGAGGTCTAAAGAAAGAGTTAATTTTTCCGAGACAAGCGACATCGAGAAGTGTTGCTACTAATCCAGGAAGAAAATAAACATTAGCGGTCTCCCTTGGTTCAAATCCCATTCCGGCCATACTTTCTGGAGTTCCGAGCCACAATGCAAAAATGACATAGAAGCCGAATGAACCGCTCCAATAAAAGATCATGCTGACTGAGACGAGAATGAAGTCTGCTTGTAGTAACGCGCTGGTGTTCCAACGTGATATCTTGGAGGATTTCTGTTCGTGCAAAGGAACACATGTCTTGCACTCTTCTTGTGTTTTCTTCTCAGTTTTGAATTGACCATTGGTATCTTTAGCAGATGAACAACTTGAATCATCATCATGGTGTTTAACAAAGGTCTGCGACTCACCGTCAGAGATTTCATGGCAAAGTTTATCTATCTTGTTCGATAGATAGAAAATTACACAGAAAGCTGTCACAAAATAAGTTATTGACAATACAGCACTAGGAAGGAGTACTGGCATGTCATCAAGAAACTTTACTTCTCCAAACAATTTAGGATACTGCTGTACCGGCATTGCAAGTAGACCGCCAAGAGGCGGTCCAATCGACAAGCCAAGAGTAATTGGTGAGACAAATACTATAGCAACATCATAACTATCGACTGGAACTTTTTTCAGAAGCACTCTCAAAGCCATATCAACTCCATTTGTTGCTCCAAAACAAAATCTACTGATTGCTAAACTGGTAGCGTTCGTGCTCAACCCAAATGCAAGCATTGTCAAGCAATTCATAAATAGCATCGAGGCGAGAACTTTTACTGGAGAGGATCGATCTAGAACAGGTCCGTAGATAATGGTTCCAAGTGTACGCCCAGCTGTGAGAACAAAACTAATGAGTCCTTCAGTAGCTCCTAAGTCCTCTTCAGGAACTTGAAACTTGAGAAGAACTTGTGGAAGGTATCCCAAAATACCAAAGACCGCAACATGATTTGAAAGCTGCGCTGCAGAAAGAGTCAGAGCTACTCCCTTCGGTAATTTCATGTTGATCAGTGGAGCACGCTTAGACTCCGAATCTTTTATAGTCTTGTCGTTTTGATACAAATTACCATTTGTATTTAATAGTCGTGGAAAGGAGTATTCGAACGCTAAAGAGAAAGCAACAGAAAAAATATAAAAATAAGATGTCTTTATTCCCTTTGAAAACCGTCCGATTCTTAGAGTCTTTTGTTATTTCTTGCTGGTCAAGCTGCAGTCAACTCTCCAATTAGTTGACACTATAGGGTATTGAGGTTGGTGTCTGCAAATTAGAAGTGTTGATAATAGACCCTACCAAGGTATATGAATGACAAAAAAATAGTAAAAGGTAGGACTTGGGCTAAACCGAGACGAGGAAAACCTTGCTCCTAATTTTTGAAAATTCCAAACAGCTCAATTACCACTGAAGCTATCGAGGAGGACGTTATGGCCCAGATGTGCCAGTGATCAACCACTGTTGTGGTCCAGGCAAAATTGTACACTGGGTGACAAAGAAGCCAGGTTGATTAAAAGTGATTTTGACTATAAAGCTACTAAATGTTTGAAGCGTCACACGTATCTCATGTTTAGTGTCCGCTCCCATTTTCTTTTAATTGCCCAAAAACACTATTTCGATTCTTTCCTGCAAGAAAATTTGTCTGCCAATTGGAGTATCTGCTAATTGAGTGTCCGTCATTTAGATCGTTTTTTATAAGGTTTTGACTAGAAATCTACCAGGAAAAGTAGACCTGCATGCAAATCAGGTGCTCTCTTTTGGAGTGCCCGCTAATTAGAGATCGTACTGTATTTTATTCCTCTTTTCCTCGTTTTAACCAGGAGGCGATTTAGGGTAAAAATGCAGTGATGCCATTGAATATATGCTATTCATGGGTGTTTATTATGTGTTGGTGCATTACGCACTTCCTCCCTTTAATGCAAATCATTAAAAAAACGTTCAAAATGACCTTAGCTAGCGGGAGAGGGGCAGACTCCCCTCCACAGCTCCTGAGTTAAGCCTTCAAAAATGCAAATCCTGGTACTAGTGCTCCTCCCCTTTCAAGAAATAAATTTCCAGTTACTGCTCTAAACTTCATTTAGAAAAGCATTGAGCGATATTTTCATGCACTGGTTTCATGTCGCCTCAAATGAAACAGGTATACAAAAGCTGCAGTATGGAAACATACTGTACCGTAGCTATGGGATCCTAAGCACTGAAACAATATGTTTATGATCACCTTTTTATCTACCTATGCTCTCTTGTTCAACGTCCTTTTCCAGAACCGAAATTTATGCTCAAATCTTTTAATACCCTCCGTAATACCTCCTTGTTTCATAAATGTCACTTCAAATTCAAAATCGGAGCTAGCTATCTACTAATTACTTTTACTTAGCTATAACAGAAGCTGTACTGAGACCAAGGTAGCAGCGTATATATACGACTTCAGTACTGATACATTTTCTTCATCGACACGTTTTTTTATAAGAACAAAGTTTGTAAGAACATAAGGCTTAAAAATACCGAAATATTAATTAAGGTTACAATGAAGGCACTTCATCCAGATACCAGGCATCAGATTTTCAAGAAACCCTCGTTCCCAGATCAACTATCCCATGGCTATAGTATCTGAAATCAAGAAGATTGGCCACTAGTTACCCTTGTTCGCTAATTTAGTCCTAGTGAAATGCATCGAGGAGCACGAACATTTCTCTCTAACTACAACAATATCGTATTGACCAGTGATCTCAAGATTAACGACAAACGTGCAAAGCAGCGCGTTGTGTAGTAATGCAGACTGCACTGCCGTGAGATAAACAAGCAGGTAGACAGTGAGTTCCTTACTGGATGTTGTAACCAATGCACCCCCTAAATCTGCCCCTGTTGTAACCCTTAAAGCCCGAAAGACGCACAGGTGTGTTCTCGATGTAGGGCCATCTTTGGCGCGCCATAAAGCGCCACCTGTTTAAAGTGAGATGTTATAATTCAAGGACTTTGTTAAAGAACAGACAACTTACGTGTCGATTGACATCAAGTTCGTTGCTGTAGCTACTATGGTTAAGGAGTTATGGCCTTTTTAACTTATCAAAATGACAAAAATTGCCATGTCCTTTTTCTTCAGGCATTGCCGAGTCTAAGGGATAAGCAGATACTTTGGAAAGAAAATTTTTACGACATTTCAATGCAGCGATTGCAGTAAATTATCATAGTCCCTTCTAACTCTTACATCATTTACCACAGAGGAACTCTGACTTGATGCGCAACTGCAGTCTACTTGATCATGCTGTGTTGCGTGAAGGAGACTGGTTGATGGGCATTCCACTGGATCCAGTTGAGTCAGGTGTTTCCAAGTCCAGTCATTTATTTGTCAGTTTCGCCCAACTGCTTCACAGGAAACCGTAACGAAGTTAGGCAAAATTATTTGTCGGGCACAAATATTGGCCGGGCGAATTTTCGTCACCTACCTACACGAAACTGTGTCACTTTCGCCCGGCACTATTTCTCCCATTACGGTAGTCAGAGGGATTGATGAATAAAGAAAACGTCTTGAAATGGAACTCGACAGTGCCCGATGTTGGAGCACGCAATTAAACCCCCGATGTGCGTTCGCATGGGAAAAGGATTGTTGGGGGGATTATATGAGCTATGTATAAGCAAGGAAGTATCTTGTTGTAATTAAGAAACAATTTTTTGCTTGTTATTACAGCTTTTTATGAAATCCTAAACCTTGCAGAAAATTTGTCTTACCAAGAACATTCACTACTTGCCAAGAATGAAAGGCATCCAAGTGTACCACCCGGACTAAGTGTATGATTTTAACCCAAACACGACTGGGTATCGAGATAAAAAACATTTTATTATAATGGACAATGTGTGGATTATGTTTACGTATTGATGCGCCTTGGAATCGAATTCCAATAGAACAGATCATTTGCTAAAGTTGAGGTAACATGGACCTCAAGAAAGGCAACGTCATATCTCATTTAAAAAAGAATTTACTCCACCGGTTCCCATCACATCCTAGAAATTCCTGCGAAATTTCTAGTAGGCCCGCGGCCATGAACTTTGTTAAATATCTCAAGAAGTACTTATGCTATGACCATGAAACTTGGCGACTTTTCCTAAAATTTGTCAAGGACTTCAGAAGTACAAAACATTTGTAATCTGATACTAATTTTAGGCGTGACGTCATCCTTTTTGACAGGTGCCAATGCCAAAAAACAATGACATTTACAGATAAACGTTGTTACATGGCAAAATATCAATGTATTTATCAAGAATAGGTATTGGGAGGCTAAGATTAATGCTACACTATGCTTTTTATGCAATTCCTTCAAGTCTAGTTGCCAAAATCGGAATTTTGACAAATTCCGTACATAAACCTAATTATGCACAATTAGTGGAAATTGCATAATTAAGTATGCATAATTAATCTCATTACTCAGCCCAAATGATATATAATGAAGTCATCTAACACTGTATCAAGTTTCAAGACTGTTGATGAAAGATTATGGATTTTACATGGGACGGACCTCCTAGGCCCCCCATCAGCCTATTTTATGTCCAAGAAGCCCAACCTTTGTAGGGTTAAACTATACCAAAGCAAAGCTATTTCGATTCTTACATATGCAGCTCTGATTTGGAGTGCATCACCGAACACTAAAGTCACTCATTAAGTGTTCAAATGTTACAAATAAGAGGCAACGGGCATACATGAGTGCTCCCGTGACCATCACAACGCTATGCTCTCTAAAGACAGCTGATCACAAGGGTCTGATAAAAAACACACATCTGTCCCTGACTTCACCTCTCAAGGTAAATCGGTTTTCCTGGCCAGTCACCTTTTCACCAGTAAATGCGGGAAAAACTTTCATGAATCCCTATCCTAGCAGTAGAACAGCTAAGATTCATTACAAAGTACCTTCGAGTGAAAAGAACAGCATCTAATGTTACAGCACGCTTTGAAGCATGGGTGTTCGTAGTTTATGTGAATTACAAACCTAGAACGCTGAAATTCTGGTCTCGACTTCAGAAGCAAACAGAGAATTCAATATTTGACAAATGCGATGTACTTAATACATGTGAAAGTGTAAAATGATCCCAAGGAATAAACCATGAACCATAACAGAAAATTCCCAACTCCTTGTAATGTACAAAGCTACATTTGACGTTCCTCTGATTAAAGGTCGCAGACAAAATGTTTCAGGCTGCAACATAAAAATAATGATCATACCATTAAATCATTTCTTCTGTGCACAAACGTAAGTTAAAAGTAAAACAACACGATGTTGCCAAGGTGAAAACACTTTAGAGCACGATCCAACACAACTGGACAAAAACCGACGGTTCTGACGTTGATATAAAGGTAAGTGCAGCATGTATCTAACTTAAATCGCCCTTCTTAAAGGGGCAGGATCCGATAGGTACCTGAAAATAAATTTTAATATTTTGAGTAAAATTAGTTCTATTCAACATGAAAACTACCACAATGAAGGTCTCATACGTTTATAACACAATCTTCATATAATATTTATGCTTTTTGGCAAACTGAAATTATAAGGGTTTGACCAGGATCTGAATTTGGGGGTGGATAACGAAATTCAAGAATTGAGCATACAGATGAGGGTATCTTTCTTTTGGCTGTGCCTATGGTTGAAATACTTTGGATTCAGAGTCCTAGTGGCAGTACTGTTACTTTCCATCAATAATCTCAAAACTTTTAATTTCAACGATTCTATCGGATCCTGCCCCTTTAACGGCTATTGAAACTTTGGTCACAAGGGTAACAAGCACAGACAATAAACGTGCTAGCCAGGCCATGCTACAGATTAGGAATGGTTGTCACTAAATGTCATGATGATTACATCTATTCATCAATACAGTACATTTGCATGGAAATGGGATAGCAGCACTCCAGAGCACATAGGTACAGTAAACTCCCGGTAACTCGAACACCGGTTAACTCGAACTGTTTTCTGCGGTCCCTTGGACATTTCTTAATACTTCCTTATAAAAACTACTCGTTGACCCGAACCCCGGATAACTTGCATATTCGTTTTCTCGAACCATTTTTGGTCCCTCTGAAGTTAGTTTTTCCGGATAACGCGAACGTTTTAGTGTATAAGTAGAAAATTAATGGCTGGCGAAGTTGAAAAAAAACTAGAAAACTGGTCACGAATGCCACGTCCTTACAAGTAAGTTCTGCTTCTTTAAAATGTCCGCCATGCACTTTTGTCCAGACAGTCGGACAATGCAAGGCATTTGCATACCATCTCCATCTCCAAGATTTACTGCTTTTCCAGTGATAATGATAACGCATTCTCCATCGGGATCGGTACGTAGAAAATAAAAAATGGTTTTAGGAAACTTTCCGTATTTTCCTAACGGCAAATGGCCATTGACTTTCACATTCTTCTTTACCGCGAAAGCATATTTGTCTGCAGAGTTGTCAGATTCAATTTCGCCATAAAAAGTTTCCTGTCTTCACAATTGCATCAACTAAATCAGTGCCGTAGGAAGGTTTTTGCAAATAGGGGGGCTTAATTATGGGTTGTATTAGTGACAACAGGAGGCGCCACTATGGTTGGCACGGCAGGGGAAATTTTGGAATATACGTCTTCTAGATTGGCTGAAAATGCCTCTCTGAAAGGGCAAAGTTGCAGTGGAATATATCAGGAATGCATAGGGCTATAAATTAATTGCTCAAATTTTTAAGAACGGAATAGGATCTTTTCGCATGTCTAGGAAAGATACCCTTTGAAGGGTGTGAACATACGTATATGAATGTACCTAAAATGACCGGAGGTAAAATCTAGATATAACATAACACATAGAACGTAACTTTGATATTGAAAGAGAAGCCAAAAATTTTCATGTGGCATCCGAGCATAAGCAGCATTAATGTTTGGACAACTGGACAAAAGGAAGAAGATTAATGTACGTCTAATTTCTATTTCACTAGGAAGAGGTTGCTCTTTCTCTAGCTTGACACATGCCATGCAAGGCCTTGTACACATGTGCCTGATCGTGACCTTCAAAGGCGTCATGTAGTAAATTGTTTGTCGATCCGTCCAGATCAGGATCGGGCTTTTAGTTGTTTGAGAAAGTTTCTTTAGCGATTTCTGTATAAGTGCAATGTTCCATAAAGCGCTGCACACTTTCCACCTGACCAAGGGAGCACAAAATTCAAAATCACTGTGAGTTAGTGTGAACAGCGGTAGAAAAAGAGCAGCAGTCAACTGCTAGACAACTTGATTTAGTACAGAGACGGGTCGGGGTCATCTTGTGCTGGGATTGGATAACGCTTTGAGATAGGATTGTGAACGGTAAGGTTCTGCAGAGAAAGGAATTTGAGCTCTCAGTTGTTCTAGGTACTGTGCCCTCATACTATACCTTATCTTCCTTTTTATCGTGTGCCGGCTGAGGTATTTGGCTAAAGATTTTGTGAGTAGTGCATAATCCACATATGGAGGAAATGCACGATATGCTCCCTCCTAGCAAAACTGAAGAGATTTTTAGAACAATAACCAAAGAGATTCTTGAAACCTACATAGCTTTTACATCAGATGACAGAAAGTCTATTCCGTGTTACTCGTCTTATATTGCCAAAATAAAACTGTCAAGCACTATCTTTTAACCAATTGCTTACTACATTATATTGAAATTCATGGCAAACAAGTTTCATATACCCAATAAAACAAGAATATAAAAGCATCACCAAAACTTGTGCTGAACAATGAAATGAAAAATACGCATTTTCCAATGGGCTTCTAAGACTTTTCCCAGTCTTGGTCAGAAAGTCATGGTTTATGACATCAGTCATTCAAACGAAGCGTTTAGAAACCATCTACATAAACATCAGAGTAATAATACTTGAAATTAGTGAATATTTTTGATCGTCATAATTTTGATCCAAGTGCAACACGCAATTCTGTAGAAAAAGCGCTAAAGTGAACCCGAAATTGTTATGCAAAGAGGTGCATTCAAATGCATTCAATATCATGAAAAAGCATCAAAATAAGCAATAGTTGGCAACTGCTATGTCCAACGCAGATATGTAGAATTAATTATTCTCAAACATGTACCGGATCCAATGAGGCTTAAACCCTATATCTGTTTTTTGGGGGATATCTCCCGAACGGATAAGCGTTTTGAGCTGAAATTTGGTGACTTTTCCTAAAACTTAATATGTTCTTAGGGACACTCATCATTTGTTCCAAATTTGGACATCTTCACCCTCATATTTGGGTCTAATCAACAGGTGGTCAGGTTATTTTATGCCTTTTAGAGTTAAATCACTACAAAACCGCATAAAACGGAGTGTCATGAGCCTGAAACCATCATGTAGCACCTTTTCCTAGTAAGTGCAATAGTTTTTGAGAGATTTTGAGATTCCCCAGAATTTTGGGCCAATTTTCAAAACTTGCTATTTTTGGCCGAAAATTACTACCCATATGTCTTTAATCGATGACTTCATGAATAATTATTGACGTCAGCAATATGCAACTGTACCAAATTGTTCACCTATAAATACTCTATGCCCGTACAAAGTTTCATTACCATAGCTGTAGTAGTTCAGAAATTACGGAGGGGGGCTCTGAGAGCCCCCCATCCCCTCCCAGAGTTGGGGAACCCCCAAAAAGCCCCGCAGATATAGGGTTAACCTTAGTGTTGAGGCGTGTCATACTTGGTGGTAAGTGGAAAAACTTAGCCTTTTGTTAACAATCGAAAATCAATTTATACCTTTTTATACAAGAATAGGTTCTTTTGCAGTGAGTCTGAATGATGCTTATTTCTTAGGCTAAGATTCTTATACTGGTGATACCAGAACGTGTAATTTAATAGTTCAATCAAACATTCATGATGATCCTTAAATCAGGGAACTTATAACAGAAGTAACATGCAGGTGATGTAAATTCTGCAATTCAGGCATTCGTATGCGTTTTAACCTCGTGTATTGGCAAAATGCCTACACAGACTGCAGATATTACAATCTCGAACTAAAGATATTGGCACTTGGGTTGAAATCAAGCAAAGTGTAATTATTTCCCCCAGCCTTCTGAACAATGATGTAAAGATATCTCTCTGGCTTGCCGACTGTGTGCAGCATATACTGTCATGAAAGCATCATTGTTCAGAGGGGGAGGGGAGTCAGAATGGCAAGGTAGTCAGTTTAATGTCAATGCACAAGTATCAAGTATTCTTGTAATGTGGTAATGTGGCCAAATATTTTGTTCGTGATTGTAGACGTTAAGCACACAAGTGAACTCTTCAATTCCTCTATATGCAAACTTAAGGCAATGAAGGATGGGACATACAGGTAACAGAGAATGAGTGCCCGGATGCATTCATTAAATTCCTTGACGAAATACGAGGATACAAGCCAAAATTGAGATTTTTCAAAATTGGCCTAGCAAAATTATTGGCCAAACAAGTCGAGTTGTTGAACAAGAACTACCAACAAAGTTAAGCAAACGGACATACGAAACTTCTTTCAGTGACAAATTCTTAATCATAAAGTGGAAATCCGACTTAATAATATAAACTTTAGCGTGAAGAACCAATCGCCTTGACTCTAACCAGTATCTCATTTTTGTCTAGGTTCGAACTAACGGGAGCTTCGCTTCAGTCGAACATTTGTTAAGTCGAACTGTTTCTCTGGTCCCTTGGAGATTCGAGTTACTGAGGGTTTACTGTATTTTACACGTGGTGATAAACGTTCGCCGTAGCCATGCAACAACTACACAAAGTAGTCTTTTTCAATAAAGTCGCTTGAATTCTACCTATCATTGTCCATATGTTAGAAATCTACATTTTCTGCAGCTCTCCCTTACCAAACTAGGAATAGTTGTCACTAAATTCCCTGCTGGCGTCAGCATGCAGGCAAAAAAACTACTATCCTATGCATCAATACATCGCAGTTACATGACAGCACTCCAGAGCATATAAATATTTTCTGATTTGGAGCCACGTGGTGTCTATAGCATTTGTAGCCATGCAACAACCAATCCGATTAGAAGTTTCAATAATACCACTTGAATTCCACCAATCATTGTTGATTCGATTGAAATTTACATTTTCTGCAGCTCCTCCTTACCAAAACACAAAAAACATCTTATGCACAGGATATAGACAACATACCATGCAGCCAACTGTAACAAAATTCTGGTAAAAACGAACAGAAATGTTGACAAATTTTGGCGACCTTCCAGAGTTGGGCCATATCTTGGGGTGTTTTAGTCTTAGCGCCAAAGTTGAAAAGTTTGACTTGGAGTTACGTACCCAAATCAAATAGGGTTAAAAACAGACTTGTTTCGAGGAATCGTCTGTATGAAAACGAATTCTTTTTTCAGGCCAGGTTAGCAAAAAATTCCATGTGTCCAGGTTTATGTGCACTAATCGCGTTCTTCTGACTATGGTCACTAGGTTAAAAGGACGACTTCTACACGGGAAATCTCACCTTTATAATTCCTACACAGGACAACTCCCACAACCACTCCGGATAATTCCCACACAGAAAATTCCAACCTGGACAGCTCCCACCAAGGGTAAATCCCATCAGGGTAATTCCTCTGCACGGACAGCTCCCACCCGGAAAATTCCCTCTGTGGACAATTCATACACGGCAGATGCATCCTCAATATAGCCCAGATGGGTGTTCCTCTTCCGCATGGATTACTAAAATTTGACCGGAAAATTTGAGAATCGTAATTTCACCATCACACCCTAAAAAGCATGGTTTCACAAACTACACGCAATTTACATTCAGAAGCCTACTATATGTTCTCTCAAAGTATTCTAGCCAGGATTTTAGATCATTTATAGATTTGTGAAGTAACGTAGCGTCTCTTGAGATATTTACTTTACTGCAGATTAGAAAGTAACTTTTTATTAGCCCCCAGAGTTATGTAAATTCAGCTATTTTCTGAAACATAAGTGCGATTTAGCCCCGATTGGAGTTTAATCGTAAGTTTCCCATCGCACAATGACGGCGAATTTGAGGGGAGGGTTTTTTGCGAGGGTGGAGCTCTATATCAAGGATTTGTGGTGACCATCTACTTTCCTTTTTATTTTTACTCAAACATTATTTCTTTTAATTTGGGGATACCATGCGCTTTCTTGCTAGTGAAGCCGTTGTCGTGGAAGCGTTAGAAACCAGGAAGTCAACTTAAACACATCCCCATATCCTGTGTTACAAATCCTTAGCGAACTTTGTGGGCGTGGAACTCAGGCCCAAGACCAATCACAATACAGTATTCCATATCGGACTTATGGAAACCGTTGTGGCAGAATTACCGTACCCAATATGTTGGATGTGTCGTTGGGTCAAGCGCTCTCTGGACAAGATGCAAATAAGAGGATTTCATCCAGCACTTCCAGAAAATAGGAAAAAACCCTTTTCTTTTCGGTTACGTACATATTAGCTTGTTCAATGATCTATGAAACACTGCAGAAGAAGATATCAAACACGAAAGTGAATGACTGATACTGATGTAAAAGACCATATATGTTGTATGTTTCCCATCTTTCAGCGTTGCTTTAGCTAAGGCAGTGTTTGCTATACTGGCTATATGGGAAAGTTGAATACTCGACCTAGTCTTCGTGGCTTGGTCCTTGGTTAGCACCGCCCTAGCTTGCACCTCCCTACTTTGCACTGTCCTGTTTTTTTCTTCCCTGGTCCTTGTTCAATTATCCTTGCGCAATTGTGGGGTGGTAAAAAAATACATTGTTAGGCACGAGATCCCAATATATTTTGTGCAGGGCGGCTCATGCTTGATTTCAGGTAACTCACAGCCAATAGGCGCCAATGGATCATATGTTATTAACCATCAAGGAAGTTAATCCATCCGATACTATGTACTTACTAAAATATAATATATAATACACTATTAACGTCTGGCAGAATCTGGAAGATGTAATGAGAAGAACAAATTGAAAAGCATGTAATTCAGTAATGCCTCATGTTTGCTTACCTGTATCTGGTACTCCATTGTATTTATTATCCAGGAGACTATCAGACCTACCGCACGTTACCCGCTTGTTATGTGCAGGAAGCTGTAATTCCAAACAGTCTACTTGGACCTGGCCTTTTTTTTTTTTTTTTTTTTGTAATGGGTGGACCTGGGTCCAGCGTCTAGGAAGACAGAGTCTTCTTAGCGTACGCGATGACCTCCTCTTGCTGCTCCGAGAGCCAAGAGAGATTACCGGTACTGTT
>JAOBRC010429790.1:0-19363 GCA_027575255.1 Scolionema suvaense
CGTGCAGATGCCAATATGTTCTAGTCGTTTCCCGCTTCTCTAGTCTGTTGCGCGAATTGCCGTGTGATGTTCTGAACAATAGAAACGACTTATATAGTCTAGGCTTGGAGTTGATTGACAGTACACAAGTAGATACGACGATGAGGCATCTGGTATGTACTTTGATATGGAATGACAGCCTTGTCATTACAGAGCAGCCAAGTACCATCTTCTTGTCGAATACAGGCAGTGTAGTGTCCTTTATTCAGGGTCCCACTACGGTTTATCGTGGCTATGAAGTTGTAACGTTTGGTACATACATATATTTGTGTATATTGGTATATTAGGATGGCTTTTTGGGCTAACATATATGTTTGTGTCAGACCTCTTGTCTGCCATTGGCAGAGAAAACAATAACATAAAACGGCTCCATCCTTGACATTTTACGAAAACGCAAAGTTTTATACGGAAAGAAGAAGAACAAACAGATAGTCTGAAAATTTTTTAAGAAATAATGTCCTGTATAACAGCGTTTTGTTAGTGTTACATTTATGTTATATTTGTAAATTATAGTTTGTCAATATAACATTTAAATCCCAAATATAAGCCCTGGCCTTATCTTCCGGGGGACTTATATTCGGAAGCAGTTTTGAGTAAGTATATTCCCGGGGGCTGATATTTTGACTTTTGCGGTATTGTGAGAATCTTTTCCTTTAAGTCTTGCAAAACCATCATCTGAATTTTCCCAGGAGAAAATATCCAATATTCCCCGATGTGCAACAAATATTTTTAAAATTCCCTGATTTTCCCCTGATTTTCCTGACTGAATTTCAATTCCCATATAATTACCTGATTTCTCTGATTCCATGGTCACCATGCACTCTGTGAATCTGCCACATTAATTTTCTTGGAAAATGTAATACGTCCTATTAAAGTCTATTTCTTCTGAGATATGTGATTCTACATTGCACGCCATTTAACAGGAAGAAATAGTTGCTACTCAACAGTCGGACAGATAGAAAAGCAAACATTATGTTTGTTTGTTTACCTTAAAGCTTTGAATGAACTGGGACATTGTGTTTCACACTTGGGCAGTCATTCAACATTCCACACGAGACACGGTCCAACTTGAAGTTCTGGCTCAGATCAAAATCTACTGATTGAATACAATGCACCAATTTTCTTTTACTTCCTGGAACTTAGGACTTGGTAGAATTTTAGCCATACATGGCATGCTCAGCTTCAACTAATTCATCATTTAGCAAGTGCTGTCAGAACACTTCACCTCGTAATGATGAGTCTGTTAGCAACTCATTCTGATATTTGATTATGCGGCAAGACTTGAAGCAAAAGGACAATTGACTATAATTGCGTTTTCCTGTTAACATCAGCAACATGCCAATACTAATATATGGATCGACTTAAGAGAGCATCAGACAAACCACGTATAGTACGCAAATCATTTTTTCATATAATTAGAATGCATCCTTGTTCAGCCTGCATACTCTGAACACCCGAATAGATGGGGTAGCTGGAAAATTACCTAATGAAAAATAATAGGGGTGGGTGGATTTTTCATCAAAATAAATAAACGGAGTGGGTGGAATTTTTTCAACACTTGACATGCTCCCCCGTCTTAACTCAGATAAATACCCGAAAGAAACACAACAGATAAATTTTTTGAGTGGGTTATAGCAAAGAAAAAAGCCTGAAAAAATGGGCTGAATATATTTTCTGAGAAAGGCAACCCCAATAAAAGGGATGCATGGAAAATGTTTCAAATTTAAATCAAAGGGGTGGCTGGAATGCCTTGTGTGGATTTTTTCTCTGATATTAAGAAGTGTCTCGCCCCGACTATTCGAAACTGGAGAGTAGAGAACAAGCTTGTGTGAGTTATGAGGAACATTGCCAGGGTGTACCTGAACAAGGATGTACGCAGAGGAAAAATCTGAGAATGCACAGCGAGACAAGAAACATATCAACAATCATAGCTGGAAATAATGTCAGTTAGCAGCTTAGTGTTTCGTGAGCCACAGCAGCATATTTTATATTCTGATAGCATGCCGTGGGGTGTGGTAGCTGCAGCAAGAGAAAAGTAAGGTTCAGGTATGGAGGAATTTGTGTCAATTGTGAGACAAGTGAACCAACAATCATGGCCGAAGATTAAAGATATTGACAAAGGCAAATAAACTCTGAGTTAATCGACTGATTATGTTGATTATATATGGATCCGTTCCTGCTTCAAGTAGCAAAATATCACATGGCACGGATAAGTCAATTGCAGATGCTTAGAGCTCGGCTTCCATTTCTGCAATCTCTCACAAACAAGCAGCACTTCAGACTTCACCAATCTGACGGAATGACGCCGTTGAAGTATGCATTTCCTTCCCAGACTGGCACCATTTGGCTTAGAAAAAAAATTATGTCAGGCTTCTCTTGGTCTGTGCAGAATGTTGAAGAGAAATGGGCTTGAGGATTTTAAACCTTTATTCAGTACAACAAATTCAGATGAGATGCTACTTCGAGACACCTGATGTCAACTGTTTAGGTAACTTTCATTCCCTTTTGCACTAATTCTTCTATCTAATTTCAGCGAGCTAGATCGCTACCCTTTACGCATCATTACAAATCACATTCTCCATTATGCAATAAGGGCTCCTATTGATCGGACACACCAGAAAGGCATATCACAAATGTGATGCAGTCTTATGATCGAATGGCCTTCTGTAAAAGATACTGCAAAGGCTCAGATGGTGCTTCATTAAGGAGTATGTAAATTAGATTCAACAAAGTTTCCAAGAAGTCATATGATGTTCAATGCATCAATGGAGGGCACTTGCCTCGTATCGTGGAGTTTTTGAGATAAATTGCCACCTGCTACCTTTAAACAAAAGGAATATTTGAAATCTTGGTTATAGCCTTTGCAGAGCTCTAAGTCCCCCTGTGCTCAAAAGTTTTTCACTAAACCAACTCTAAGTGAAACGTGCATGTTAAACCTCCGAAACGGTGTGGGCAATTTTTTTCGAGATTGTTTTCCAATGAAAAGTTATGGTGCGAAATGGGACAGGTTTTGGAAATGAAATTATGAAATCGTTATGAAATCGTTATGAAATCGTTATGAAATCACTAGATTTAAACTAAAATCTTTAATAACTTTCGATCAAGTCAAAACAACGAAAATGCCGACACCGTTTTGTAGAGTCTGTTGAGAGCTATCGATTGATGTATAATTCGTACACTAAAAGCAAACAGGGGAGCTTACAGCTTCTTTAACACTGAAAACTTCCTTTCCTCATTCCTATTTACAACTTCGCAGCAGGTGGCAAACAGGTGGTTTGTTAGAGTGCATTTTAGCACATGTCATAAACCAAAACTTTGACAACCTTTAAAATACGTGTAATGCGTGACTAAAGATTATCAACTGTCATGACTTTTCAGGGTTTGCAGTATCCTAACAGCAAGAACTGGGAAATGGAACAGGGAAACTGTTGCGAGAATAACTGAGTAACTGAATGGGTAAGCTAGTGTCATTTCAAAACAAGGGCAGGAAATAATCACAAACCGAAGAGACTACAGGCATTATGCAGTCTAGACAATTTTAAGTGGTGCCATGAAATTGAAGCACCAGCCTACAGCAAAATCGGCTTCTGCTTAGTATATATGATAAAATGAATATTTCTAATATTCAATGGTATATACTTAAAACTTAAAATTTTGGTTGACACTGCTTAGACTATGAATACTCATTAAAATTTCGGTCATGGTACAACTTAGGCATGACTACGAGTGAGGTTCACACCTTTAAGAACTAATGACAGAGGAAATTAAAGGAACACAATCGCCTAAAATTTTACATGATGGACGGAGAGCAGATGATTAGTTCATCATGTGTATGCAGGCCTCGATATAACGACTCGACACCCCACATATGTCGGACGGTTCTCTCCAAATGTCAGGCAGTTATAGTTTTGATTTGTGTTCATAAACGTAGAAACTTCAGGGCAAGGTGACTGATTACTCTATAGCTATATAAAACTTTGTAGATACTATTCCTGCGCTTCCCACAACATTCTATTGTTTGTAAGCATGTGTGGCAATCAACCAAATGATGTGCGACAAGGAAACCTCTGGATTGCTAATGCATTGATGCGCAATAACAGCCGGTTATCAGGCTGATACGAAAAGCTTTCCATGAAAGCTTAGTGAGCGTTAGTGATTGCATTGCAGCTGTTTACTGAATAAATATAAGACGATTGTATCAATATTTCAGTGCCGCTGTCCTCTAGAAAGCATAAAAGAGATAACATTTCTGTTGAGAGATGTTGGGTAGTTTCTGTCTGCTGCCCTTATGTTCTGTACCCTCCAGCTCAAACAAATCTAACCTGGGCAAATGAATTATTTTCTTGCATCCTTTCGTTAAGTTGTAGGTGTGTTTGAAAATGTTATTATATTACAAAAAAGCTTTCCCTTCATCCTGCACGTGGCTTGGACAGCAGGTTTTTGATTTTTTATTCTTGTGTGCTGATGTAGCAACTGTGTGACTTATCAAGGCGATATCGGTCTACGGTAGTTTAGATCATACTGGACCGCTCAAGTTCTTGTGATGGTACATGGTATAGGAGCAATGTTGTTTGTATTGGCAAGCTGCAAAAATTGACGAGTGTGCGTTGATGAACAACAATGACGCTAAGTGTTTCAGAGTGTTAGAGAGTAAAGGTTACAGTATTGATCATGTAGTACATAGCTACCAGACTAAGTAATTTGCAGCAAACTGAAGCAAGCAGAAATCTGAGTTACTGGGCGGCTTTGTCCTGTCGGGTGGTTTGCTGTCAATGCATTTGCTCATACACATTTGGCGCGATTTTGTCGGGCGTTCAAAAAAAGTTATATAGAGGCATGTGTATGGAGTTTCATTTCATTCTGACGTTTCGTTCAGCAAATATTTCATTTCAAAGGTTTCTTATTTTACTGTCAAGATTCTCTCGGTTCTCGGCAGCAATCACCGATCACACCCTAGTAATTAGGCCATTCTCCTACCATGTAATACAGAAGCCTACACTGTAATCAGCTGTCCTCATCTGCAGCCAGGAGAAGTACTTCAATAGCTGATTATTTAATGACTTAACTAATTGTGTGTTTGAAGGACTTGCAATGCCTGTGATGGCAATAATAAAAATAAAAAGTCTGACTTCTTGCAGTCTGAAATTGCTTGATAATCACATATGCCTCTCCTTTGAATCAGGTGATAATCATATGTTCCTCTGCCGAGTCCTGTCGACTAAATACAAAACCTAGAATTTGATAGGAAATGTAGAAGTTTTACTACAACAGAATGTTTGGGATGCTAATATTACATGACGACTTTTACGAACAGTTAACAAAAAATTAGGCGATTGTCTTCCTTTAAAGGGGAACATTGGTCAAAATTATATTTTAATAGATGATAGAGCTCAATAAAGCACAATGCACAGTTTCTATTTCACGAAAAAGGCTTGTGTAGTTCTAGAGATATTCCACCTCTAACTTTGGCAAAGTCCAGCAGCTGCCATCTTGCCAATAATCATGCATGATGTCATTGGGCCACTACTCAAATTATCTAAACTACGTTGCCAAAATACTCAGTATTGAATTATTGTGAAGGACTGTCTCTTTTGTTTTCTTATAGAGCTAGGTAATATGTCAAAGATCCACTTGAGAAAATAACGTTATATGCGTTACTAAGGAAATAATGACACTTAGCAACATGCCTCGATGACATCATCAAAAATCAAGATGGTAACTGCCGGACTTTGAGACTGAATATCTCCAGAACTACATACGCTTTTGCCGTGAAATAAAAACTGCATGTCAGGATATAACCAGCCCTATCATCTGCTAAAATATCATAAACAGTGCTTTTTTGAATAGTGGAAATGCGATCTTTTACTAATCAGCTATGATCCTTAATTTGAACAGTCACTAACTTTGGAATTTCATAATTTTCGTGACATTATATTTTCTATACAATTAAGTCTCATTTCATCATATAACGTAATGTTTCGATTAAACGCCCAGGCATTTACTAAACTTGTAGACTTTTTAAAGAGGCGTCTATTCGAGGGGTACATAATTTTTATAACAAACCCGTCAACAAGAAACTAACTAGTAAAGCCTCCCAAAATTTAAGAAACCTTGACTACCAAATGAAAAAGCAGGAAAAAATTAAGAATTTCTTGAATTTTGCAAATAAGCCTTGTTTCTGTTTTCCCAACATAATAGACAAACATGTTTACAAATTCTTGAAATCTGAACAGATCAGTCACATAGGAATCAGTATTGTAGCACTTAGTATTTGATGCAAAGTCATATTGTGATCTGGATACATTGTTTGGTTGGTTCCAGGAAGAAGGAAATTGTTTTCAGAACTTTCTTTGCTGATTATGTTCTTCAGAAACGTTTTATATTTAAGAAACTGAAACAGAAACTTTTCCTCATAAAATCTCATAAATTCTAAGAAACTTTCACAACTACCTCAGGTGCTTGGTTTCTTATAAAAAAACTAGGTCTTTGAAGAAACACAATCTCTTACATTTGAATTTCATCACATGAATGAAGTTTCAGTTCATTCTGATGTTCCGCTCATCAAATGTTTCATTTTAAAGGCTTCCTATTTCACTGTAAAAATTCTCTTGACTCTCAACAGCAATCACCAATCATGGGGCTAGGACGATTGTCCAAAGCCGCGAATTTGAAATACACCGGGATAAACTGAATATGGAATAAGCCGCGATAGTCTGAATATGGAATAAGCCACGATAGTCCGAATATGGAATAAGCTGTGCTATTCCGAATATGAAATATACCACGATAGTCCGAACATGAAATACACCGCGATAGTCCAAATTTGAAATAAGCCGCGATAGCCCCGACGTGTAATAAGCCGTGATAGTCCGAATTTCATATGCAATGCGATAGTCTAAATTTGAACTAAATTGCAATATACTGGTCTAAATTCGTTTCGGGCATGATAATAGAGCCTTCAAAATCATGACTGAAGCTTTTTATTTCATGAAAAAAGCTGTTGTACTTCCAGAGATATCTGCTTTCAAAGTCAAGGAGAATTTTGACTTCCTCACATTTTCGTTCTGAACGCCAATTATGCATGACTGGTCAGATCAAGTGTAATTATTCTATCTTACTTGCAAAATTGCTCTTAATCGCAATCATCAGCAAATCTTAATTTTGTTTTATCTGAAATAGAGGTGCAGTATGTTGCTTTTAAGGTCTACACAAAACCTTGAACTGCTGAGTTCCTAAGGAAAGCCATGAACCGTAGAAACGGTCTTAGATGACGTCACTGATGAGCTGAATTGAGAAGCACAGGAACAGTAAAAATATCAAACTTTGAAGCAACATGGAAGAAGAACCACTTAAGCCTTTTGATTAAAAATAAAAACCAGTATTCATGATTTTGCAAGATCTATCAGCGATAGATCAAGATCAAGACCTATATATATCATCTATATAGACCGGTTTATTGCTTTAAGCAAGCTACAATAGCCCGGTCCAAGAAAACCACTGTGAGATTGCAACTATAACAATCCAATGAAATGGAGACAATTTTGTGTTACCATGGTGTTATGGAGGAAGAATAACATCTACTTTTGCTAGTTTGATGTTATCCCTGGAAGAAAATCATGAAAACATTTACAAAGGAAAAACTGTGATAGATATTCTAAATGCCAATGGTCCATACCACACGTCTGACTATTCTGCACATGTTCCAGCAAACCCATGCTCAGTAGGGATTGGAAAATCGATATTTCACAAAAAATAGCAAAACGCCTGAAAATTAGAAGTTTTTGGAACGTTTTTCCATACAGTGCGATTGCATAGAAGATACGTATGGCGATGATTTTCACCGTACATGCTCACAAGCAAGTCAAAATGAAATATTGTAATGTAAGCAATGTGAGTGATATGTGTTGATAGAAGAAGATGAAATAGAAATATGGTACAAAGGTATAAAAGCTAAGAAAGCTAAGCAAATAAATAAGAAAACTAAGCAAATAAATTTAAGTAGTAATTTAAGCAAGTAAAACTTTTTGTTGACTAGTTTCGCTGCATCAACAGGGCACCTTTAAAAACTTTTAACTTACAAGGGCGGCAACAGTAAATACGAGACTCACAAGCGCATGCATATTAACAAATTTACAAGGTTCAGTCATGTAGACTCGCACGTATTTGGGAGAAATTCCCAACAGTTTATTACATTTTCGTTTCATTCAATTCGGACTATGGCGGCTTATTTGAAATTCCCACTATCACGGCTTATTTGAAATTCGGACTATCGCGGTGTATTTGAAACTCCGGCCTATCGCAGTATATTTGAAATTCGGACTATTGCAGCTTATTTCATATTCGGACTATCGCGGTGCATAAATTGTTTGTATGAGAGTTGTCTGGTCGTTAATTTAATTCAAATTCGGACTATCGCAGCTGATTTCATATTTGGGCTATCGCCGCTTCAGAGAATCACAGTCTTTTATCCTTTCAGACTATCGCGGCTTCAGACCACTGATGCGACCACCAATCATACCCTGACTAGGCCATGAGCTCCTGCTGCAGTACTAAAGCCTGTACTATTAGCAGCTGTCCTCATTTGCAGCCAGGAGAAGTATTCTAATAGCTGAATATTTAATGATCTATCTTCTTTACTTGAAACACTCGCTATGTAAGTGATGGCTGTGATAAAAATTAAAGTTAGACTTCTTGATGAGCAGTTTCATTGCCTGGTAATCATCCATGTTTTTCCTATGAATCAGTTGGCAATCATACATCTCCTCAGCTGAGACCACTAACCAGTCCTGCCCACGAAATAAGAAACATGGAGTAGTAAGAAGCACTTTCAATAGAAACCGTTTCTTGGAAAGCTAATATTATATAGTAATTTACGCAAACGGTAAATAAAAAATTAGCTAATTGTGTCCCTTTAATAAAAATCTGAGAGCAAATATGTTCCCATGAAGTCTGAGAATCTCAGAAGATAAAAAAACTCTGATGATCATACACCTATCAGGGGTTGATCCAGAAATTTGCTTGACTGGTGGCCAATATCAGAGCAATTAAGTTTGATCACTGCATCACCACAATGACATGAAGGGCTAAGGGCAAAGTTATATATCACATTAAGGAATAGCACGCTCCGCTGAAGTCCACCAACAGTGTGTGCTAAATAGAGCTATAGAAGTCATGCTATATCAGTGCAAAACAGGATCAGGGTTTCATTTTTCAGATTAAAGAAACGGCGAACTTAAAGAAGGTACCGGCGAAAGCAAAGCAGCATAGCTGCCGAGTTTTTGCAACTGGGGGTTGTAGGGGGTGTTGTTAGTCCCCTAAACGGGTCCAGGGCGGAGCCCTGGAAGCTTTTGCTCTTACACACTCAATGCTATGCCCATAAGGAAGAACCCATATTCCTGCAAAATAATGGTTATTCTATTCACACGAGAATGGACTGGCCATGTCACACTTCTTACGATGTCTCCTTCCTGCAGAGCACAATGACTGTATAAAATAGGAATGCCAGCAAAGGTGATCCGCAAGACGTGAGGGTTGAGCAACTGGCGTGAAGACAAGGATTCCGTCTGTTGGAATGAGTTTACTTTTATCTATCTGGCCGTAAAAAAGTTTGTGAGGATAATTCCATTCATGGCGGAAAGTCGTCATTGAAAGCTACTAAGAACTGCTAACACCATTTGCGAGAAAGATGCTCTTAAAAAACACCATTGAACTGTTACGCGCTGCCTGATTGTTTGCCGTGTGCATTTTTCATATGTCCACTACTCAAGGTTTGTCTTAAAAGAACACCTCTTTCTCGCATATGTCTTAGTCAAAATGTAACAAACAAGCAACAAAAAATCAGCTTTTCCAGTATAATATAGACTGTCTTCATATTGCAGGGGTGTGCCGAAACTTATTCTAAAACAGAGGTTCTCAGGTACGCGCTTTCTTTTATAAGAACGTACCTTCTCGGACTAAGGCTTCAATGTTCTTACAAACTTCGGTCAGAATTAAGCCTAAAAATGTTCTTAGCTCGTTCCTAGGAAAATTGAATAGAAAATCTCTATTGCTAGCAATACCACGATTTTGGCACTCCATCGACAGAAAATTAGGCTGGACCGGCAAAACTGTAATATATACTTGACTGCAAAATAGTGCATCTGTTAGTGAAATCTGCAGAAAATGCGACTTTTGCAGAACAATTTTTTCTGAGTCGTGAAGCCTTCATGTTCTAAAATTTGGCTCTTCAAAGCCATATGCCCTAGCAAACTTCATTCTTGTAAAAAATATCGCAAGCCGGAAGTCAATCACTCATATTAAGGGTCTGAAGTATTTTCTATGGTTAACAGAAAGATTTCTGTTAAAGGCTGACATGAAATGCAGTTGAAGCATCAGCACAGCCCTGAACTTAGGCTAGCTTGCGCGACGTACATTAACCAGAGTAACTTTCCATCAGTCCTGAACTTACGAAAATTCCCCTGTTCACAACAAGTCCTCATGACACAACACTAACGACTCAGGCACGCTGTATGCTCCAATTGCTCAGGAGAACGTATCACGGGAGATATTAATCATTTTGATGGTGTACGTTTCCAAACATCACCTGTCCGTATCAGCTGCGCAACAAGCATGATTGCAGTTACTCACTCTGAAGTGGAGATCGAGGAACTTAAGTGTGGATTGTTACGGAGATATACAAGTGCGAACAAAGGAAAGATTGGGCGCCGGCGAAATTCGCCGTTCGCCGGCCCAAAAACGAAACCCTGAGGATCCTCCACTCTTTTAGAACTACATGAAATATGCACAAGCAATAAGAGTGCATCAGGTTTCTAGTGAAAAATACTTAGATCTTCTTGCTCAACAATTCCATTATTAAGAAAAAAGTCCCAAACTATGCACTCTTAAAACCTGAATTATATTAATTCATCCACTTCTGTTTTTTATTAACTTTTGTCGGGCCTCCAAATAGCCGTCGATCATTGGTCGATGACTGATAGATTTTAATTGATAGCCGACGATAGACTACCTCTGGTGGATCATAATGATCAGAGAATTTCAGAAATCAAACTTTGCATAATTCTTGATTATTTTGTTTTTTACTTTCTTTTATTTTCCAAAGGAATACACTTATGCTGTAAATTGTAATGGAGTAGGTAAAAAGCTGAAGCATCAAGCCTGTATTTATTTATTCTACAATAGCAATAATGTCTGTCATGCCTGGGCAGATCATAGTATTTTTAGTGCAATTTTTACATACTACGAAGATCTCCTTTTTTATTCCTTTATCAGTTTTGGCATGAAATGTTAGATAGTGTATACGCATGCAGCGGATTATGCAACACATATATGGCACTCATATACAACCTACCTTTTTTCAAGATATCAAAATACGAAGTGCACTAACCTTGATCTGCCACCAGAACCAGGTATGTTACTTTTAACACAACTGCGACAACATTTTGAACATGCAGTTTTTCCATTACAAAACTTCAGTATCACCAGTGGATCTTTCACTTTAATTTTACACATATCCTCTGCAGCCATAAGTAAAAATATGAATCACATTAAATAATTATCAACTTATAGGTAACTACAGTCTTAAAAGTATTAAAAACTCCTGTCAAACAACATAATAACACTAAAAAGTAATTAATGCCAAATAGTGACCATCATACACAAATTCCATAGAACTATATGATGACCAAAAACAGGACAATAGTCATGAGTAATGATACTCCATGTAGGAAGTTACAAAGGAGGAACATGGTCTCCGGAGAGTGGCTGATACTCCATCTTCTTACAGGGCTAGATGCAGTCGATCATCTGGACGTTTCAGAGACAGAATAGAAAATGGGACTGAGCGACACATTTTATCAAAAAACACTAAGTGCATAAACAGAGGTGATGCCAATACTGCAGATAATAGAATAGGTTGGGGCCATCTGGTTGCCAGCACTCGAGACTTGGGCTGTGGCTTTAAACATATTTTACAGGCCCAACACTTAGCCTTACCCAGATGGTCAGGCATTATGCAGTATAGTAACCCTAGTGCCAAAACTGTTACATAAGAACTTCTGAGACAGGAGAACATGATAAAGATACAGAATTGGCCATATGCGACTACAGGAACTTTCTATATCTTGTGAAAATTCATCATTTATATAGCTATAGGTAACACATCAATAGTCACGTGAAACACTAATGCAGATGCAATTATACCCGAACTAAAACAACATGATACTTTCTTTTTTTCCTGACATAAATGGATGATCAATACAAAAGATGCCTTTGAAAAAGTAGTATAAAAAACTGTTTCTGATATTCACAAGATCATAGCATTGAACTTACCAATTAAAAATAACTCAAAGCAGAATGCATTATCGCAGCTATACAACTTTTCTTAATAACATTTCTTTTCCAGCACAAAAATAAGCTGCAAAAATCCAACTTCTCACAACCACTCTCACATAAAGAATGTCCATAAAACTTCCACGCAAAATATCTATCCAGAAGCTCCAACTTACTTCAATTGCAGTCACTAAAACTTCATGTGATTTTAGTGTTTTTTGATAGCATTCTAATTATGAGGGTGACAAATCAATTATTATTGTGCTTGGTTTTTAACCTGTTTTTAACCTAACTCCGGCCCTGTAGCTGCCTTTTCACCTGTTTTTAACCTGCACCCCAGACATAGCTTAAAAACAGGTTAAAAACTGAGATTTTCAAGCTATTCTTATCCTAAAATTGAAGATAGCTTAAAAACAGCCTAAAGAGTGGGATTTTTAACCTATTATGAATCTACTGCTTTTGACAAATTTGAAGCTAAACTTTTAACCTATTTCTAACCCTAGAAAATGAAGATTCCAGGTTTTAATCTGTTTTAGCCTATTTTTAACCCATTATTAATCGAAAATTTCTGTAAGGGAGATTCTGAGTGCTGTGGGCTAAAGTTCTGCTTTTTTTACCTGATAACCGATGCCGACATTTCTCTATGCGCGGGTTGCTGCCCTATTTCCATGTAGAGAAAAGCGAGATGCGGTCACAAGTGACAGCCCGCACATAGGAAAATTCACCATCGGCTCTCAGGTAAGCTTTTTGAAGTGTCTTATAATAATAATAATGTTATAACAGATGTAACAATAGTTTGCAAACATAGGTATTAAGCAACTATGCACTGTACTACAAATCCAGTGATGTATGTATATACCTAGCCTGCTCCCAGACCTAGCGCACTTCAACCGTTTGCTAGGTCTGCTAACATTGGACACTAATGTTATGCAGCTTGATAAGACACACGCACAGCTACTAATTATGTCATGTATCGTAGCAACAGCTCGAATGGGCGTCAAGATTCGAATTTGCTTATAGCAATCTGCCCAACATGAAAACAGGTGGCAATGTCGTTTGCTCAAATGCATATTGAACTACGACGTAGCAGATTGTATTATTGTACTGGAGTGAGTGAGTTCTCGAGCAGTTTGCGACCAGGCTAGTACATACCTCAAAAACTACAATATATATAACTACAGAAATATCTGTAATAGTGAGTACATCTCTATACAGAAGTCCTGTTCAACCCATTTTCCTTTAATTTAATTTCATATTTTGAGATTGATTGCCAGCTTTGTCATCACTCAATATGAGCTTCTTGTTTTCAGCATGTAATGTAGTTACTATTCTATGCATATTGTGTTTTAGTGTACCTTAAGGGAAGAAATTTTCGCGGGAATTAATTTTCGCGGTCAAATTTTTCGGACATTTCCCGGGAATTAATTTTCGCGGTCAGCGCTAAACAGAGCATATCGTGGGAATAAAATTTCACGGATAAACACTTTTCATCAATTTTGGGAAAGTTATTTCCACATAAAAATATCGTTTTAGCACCCTGTACGTATCGTTGTAAGAGACTCTCGACCCTATTTCAAAGCTATTAGATAAAAAATGGATTGTTTTCGGAATTTCTCTATATTTTTTGTGGAATTTATTTTCGCGTTTCAATGGTGGATAAATTTCGCGGGAATTAATTTTCGTGGTTAAGCATTTTCGGAGGCAAAAAAAGGGAATTTAATTTCACGGATTTGCCCAAATACCGCGAATGCGAAATTTTCTTCCCGTGAAAATTTCTTCCCTTAAGGTAGCATGATATTTGAAACCAAAATTTAGTCTCCAGCTAGTAGTAGTGAAGAGCAGCTCAACAGACAGCAGATCCCTCCACTCTTAGTAACTCGGCAAAAGCAGCAGTGGCAAGAAAAATACTGAAACCAAAAGCAATTGCATGAAACAGTGACTTTCTTGTAAAAAGAACATCTTCGGAGGCTATGATGCTTTAAGAATAGGTATCTTCTAACAAATAGAGAAAAGGTCAAGATGCGACTTGCAAATTAGGTTACTATTGACTCAGAAAAGAATATTTTAGTATACTGACAAGCAAAGAAGGAGAAAAACAGTCATTTGTGCAATATATATGTCAAAAATAGATGCACAGCTTCGCAAGGGTTGAAAGAGTCTGATTAAATGAAGCCAAAACTGGCTGTGTAACAAATCAGAGATCACTGGAACAGACTGAATATGAGAGGTGATCGTTACTTCTCGAAGCTACCTGGCAATGCTTAAAGGGCAATCAAAATGAACATATGTAATATGTTCATTGCAACTCCATACCAGCCAACAAGCTCCAATATTAACCTGTGCATGCCATCACCTAATCACAGAAAATCGTTCGCTTTTTATTGGAAAGCACAGACAGGACATAGAACAAATTGAATCTCAAAAGATTTAGAGATTTAGAGCCAGATTTAGAGATTTAGAGCCAGTTCCTGATTTGCTTACCATCAAGGAAGCAAAGCCGAAGATGTCTAAAGCATCAACAAAGTTACAAGTATACATGGATATCTGATATGAGAAGAAATTTTGACTTTAGTGGAATGGTTTGAAAAAGAGATGAAGAATAGCACAAAAAAGAGAAATTGCATCCAAAAAAGAAAACATGATATGAGCATGAGTGTTGCTGCAAAGAGGACCTGTATGATACAGCACAGTTGAAACAATGCCCATGATGCAAAGATATGTTGAAATCCATTTCCATTTCCATGAATATGATATACAAAGATAATGTTGGTTCTATCAGCAGCTTCTCAACAAAGAAACCCAGTAGCCCCAGTAGTCCCAGACAGAGCTTTGTGACGCTAATGTAGAATTTGCAGTTATGAAGAATTTGAGTGGAGTGATGAAAATGAAACTTCCTTAGTATTCCACCTTCAAGGGACGCAAACTTTAGCTTGAGGCAGAGGGGAGTTCGAGATAATGAGCTCCAGTGTACTTTGCAGGGAGACGCTGTTTAGGGGAGGAATTTTTGTGTTTTCACCTTTTTTGGCCATGTTTACAGAGGTAAATCCACATGAAAAGGACTGACAGACCGATTCACAAAAGTTCTATTTTTAAATCTTACGCTAAAATTTCATGGCATTAAGAGTAATCATTAGGCCCTGAACTTTCCAGTAAAACATCCATGTTTTATTGTTTATATACTTTCAGTTTGTCTCAAATCAACCACAGTGGAGGCTTGCCAAAAGCTTGATTCAGAAAAGTTTCTGCACGTAACGTAAAAAGCCAAACAGCGAAACCTGTGGCATCCTTTATTTCCAACCTTCCACGCGATTTAATTTCTACCAAATTTCTGTCCTTCAATTAGCAAGTGCCACATTTATTTATATGGCCACTCTCGGTTCTACACAGCTATAATTCATTTCGTTATTCCTCACTCTCGTTTAATATATACCCTTGTTAAAATAGATTCAGGTAAAAACAGAGATTAAAATGGTGTTGAAATGATATAACTTGATATATGCCCTCGTTAACATATGTAGTATACCTACAGGTACTCGCCCCTTAAAATGCTGATGAAATTTCATAGACCCATCCCGGCATCACAGATGCTGTCACTACTCTAAGTATAGAATTGATAGAGAGACCTCCCATGCACTATTTTTTCCTCGTAGATTTCAAGTGAAATGATTCAAGACCATTCATTTTCTAGCCAGCCGAAAATTGCTACAAAATTCCTTCTGCCCCTCAAAATGCAGGTCAGCAATGATCTCTGTAATTGCTCACCATTTGCTTCTTACGATTCTATATTCGGTTCTGTTGTTCCTTTCTTGGCTGTTGAAAAATTGTTAGTCTCTTGTCAAGTTATTTCAAATTTAATGTTCAAATGCCACAAAACCACAAAATGCGGGTTGTTGCCCCTCAAAATACTGATGATTTCGGCAATGAATTGTGAAGGTTCAACCTACTTCAACTGTCTTAGCTTTCTGTATATGCATACGTGACAGTTTGGAACTCCTCTCACGCCATCTTGTAGTAGCTCAAGGCCACCGCTAGTAGTTGCAGCTTGACAATATTCTTTATCCGAGATTGTATGAACTGAAGCAGTCTTCAGAGACCAATGCCTGTCCTTGCAAAATAGGACAGACTACCTGGACCCTCTGGAGGAAGTGTGATAGTTTTTCATAACAGAAGTTAGATATAAGTCTGTTCATTCCATATGACATAAGAATATGTTTGTGTCACTTCTGAATACTTGGAGGTCAAGCCAGCTTTTTTTTTGACCCGGTGCAAAGTTCCATCAGGAAGGATTTACAACAACTCTTGCCGACGTTTGGCCATATTAGACCACTAGCAAATCACTCATCAAAAGCAGTTAACATGTTGCAGGATTATATCCAGCTGGCAAATGATGGCCAGCAAACGGACGTCAAAAAATATATCAAACTTTTCATAATTTTACATCAATTACAAGAGTCTTTTAGAGTACAAGTTACTGATATACAATATATATAAGTTTCATGTCTACAGGAATAAGGAAGTCAAGTCTTTCTATCCTATGGCCCAAACCGGTTTGTTGATGAGGCAAAAATTCAATTAGGAGCTTTAAAAGGCACTAAATAAAAATGGCCGCATTAAAATCTCTGCTGGTATTACTAAAGAAGGAACGAGTATCGACTTCACGCAGAAACACTGTAGAATTTAAAACTGCCACCGTGTGCATTGAATCATCCCCAGAAAAAGCATCAACACTTGTTATATTAGCTACCAGCTCCTTAAAGGGTGGAAAGGCTCGACAAATTGTTAACGGTCCGCAGGGACAGCGGTTGCAACCAGCCCCTCCCCCCTTGTGAAAAAGTTACTGTAATTCCTGATCCACTCATCTGTTGGTTCTGAAACTTCACAAGTGCTACCAGAATTTCCTCAGACATCGTTTAAGCTAATTTTTGTTGCCGAGGGAGGTAAATGGGCGTGGCAACCTAATGTTCCCGAGAGCTTAGTGGGTGATTGAGAATTTACTGACCAGCCTATAAGTACCAAAATGATTGGGAAATTTACTTTCGTTTTCTGCAATCGTTTTCTATCGCCAATTGGCAAGCTACATCCAAATTTGGTCGTATTTGTGTAAGGTTATTAAGGTATTTTTTAAAAACATTTTTAAATTTTGTTAAACACAGCAATTTCTATTAAAATCATGACTTAAAAAGAGTATAATTTACATACTAGACGGTCAATGAACGTGAAACTTGTCATGTGAACTTCTATTATGATTATGAATGGGTGTACCAAGTTCCATTCCTTTAGCTATAGTGGATGTATGTTTTCCCGAGGGGGGGGGGACCCCGCAGACCGTTAAAGAGCTTATCCATTGACTACTGACTTCAATACTATCTAGAAAATATAGGGAAATGAGTTATTAGCAGTGAAGAAGGTAACCCCAGAGGCATGACAAAAAATGCCTGTGTTACTTATCTGCTTCACAGATTAATGGAAGGGAAGGGTGCCCTTTCCCTCACCATGAAGATTAAGCTGGATAAAGAGTTTATGGAAAAGTTATGTAATGAAGCTCTAGAATAGGAAATCAGATACAACGCGATGATCTCTTAACGCGAAGGGAACTATCTTTTCAGGTAGCCAAGCCATCCTGCTGAAAGACTGCAGGGCATATATCACAACGTGCTCAAAACAAGAACTAACAGGACTTTATGGTTGGAAGAAATTTTCTTCCGCAAAAATCTCTTCCCTTAATTAAGGTAGGAGAGAAAAGGAAGCGAGGAAATATGGAAAAAACAGAGGTTAATGTAGAGTGCATATGGAGACAGCCAAGTGACTGGTCTACTATTACCTGATGCCAGATGTTCTTCGCATAGAACGGCTTGCGGCCCTGGTCTCTGTGCTGAGATAACAGTCTCTGGTCTCTGTGCTGAGATAACAGTCAGACTGAGTCTCTGGTCTCTGTGCATCTGTTATCAGGTAAGGCTGCTAGCGCTGTAGTATTCATCAAAATGAGCTTTGTTGTTGTTACAACCAAAAAGCACGTTTTCAGATGTCAGGCATGTCCATTTCGTTTTCTTCCATCACACATGATTGAAATGCATAACCATTCAGATGCCTTGCAGAAAGAAATCAGAAGTCTGAGGTTTTTTTGCTCTGATAGTATTGCTCCACAAAAATGCATATTGGCTGCCCCTCAAATCGCAGGTCGGGCGTTTGACAGTTTTTCTGAAGATTGAGGACTTACTTGGAAAAAAATCCCTTGCTGACATAAACGGCATATGCAAAGTCATACAATAACATTATAACATGGGAACTTTAAACCAAGGTTGCTTGCCACAGAATCTTTAGGGTTTGGAATTTAAAGTTTTCATTGTGCTGCAAACATTTTATTTTTTGTCACGTCTAACACCCTCTGGATATAATTAGCAAATCAAGTGTACTTACATGTTACCTGATAACAGATGCCCCACCTTCGCATAGCTGGCCTGCTGCCTAATCGCTGTGCTGCGGGGGTTAGTATCGTAGCACAGAGGATCAGGCAGCAGGCCCCTCTATGCGAAAAACTAAGAGCTAGTTTCAGGTAAACTTACATGCTAAGTTTAGTAGTCTTAACACTAGTAAAACTTCCAAGTTTCAAGCAGTTGCTAGAAAACCAGAAAATGATGTTTTTTACAAACTACATTTTGAGGAGCACCAGCATTTTTGAGGGGCAACTACCAGTATATCTCCACAGGAAGCAGAGGTAGATGTAATTATAAATAGCTTGTGAGACATATGCTTCTGCTTCGCACTCGCTTGTCATTATTGTTCTGTGTCACATATTAAGTAATTATGATTATGATGGTATTGAAGTTGTAAAGTATTTGCATTTCACTAAAATCAGGAAAATATATGTTACCTACCTACTTACTTATTTACCCTTTAAGGTAGGCGAGTATGTGGACGCAAGAGTATAGTCAATGCGGGTAATTATGGCGCACTTTTCAGTAATTTGATTCGTAACGAAAACGTACAATGGATAGAA